>CM076570.1:377559221-377735708 GCA_034641835.2 Pinus albicaulis
TCCTCATGAAGAGGAACTCACTCAACCCTATCCAATGAGAAATATAGCACTCTCAGATCCTTCTCCCTATTGGGAGAATGTCCATCCATGCTGGTATCAAATCCACACTCAACACAGTTATCGATCAAATAGGTAACTGAATTGGTACCTACTTTTTTGAGGTAGCAAAAAAAGCACCCGAATTTAAAAATTGGTGATGTAGAATCACCATTTTATTTTAGCATATTTTTGACACTTTAATTTTATTTATTTATGAAGTATGAACATTTTTTTTTAAATGTTAGTGATTTTCATGCTAGTTTTGAAACACATTGATGCAGCATCAACCATTTTTTTTAGAGTGGTGATTTTCATGTTCGTAATAAAACATAAAAATAAAATAAGAAAACATGTCAAAATACATAAAAACAATAAAAAAAATCAATAAAAATGTTAAAAAAAATTGAAAATTATATATAAAATGGGGATAGTTTAAAAAAACACGTAATTTAAATAAAAATACAAAATTTGAACCAAAAAAATAAAAAATCATCAAAAACAATTTTTTCTAAGTTATTAAAATTAATATATATATATATAATTAAAAAAATAATTAAAATACAAAATTTAAAAATAATTAAAATTAAAAAAAAATGAAATTAAAGAAAAATGAATAAGAAAATAAAAATAAAAAGTTTAAAATAAAAAAATAAAAACGAAAATTAAAATTTGAAAAGAAAATTAAAATAAAAAAACTAAGATTAAAAAACAAAAAAGAAAGAAAAAGAAAAAGAAAAACATTTTCAAATAATTTAAGAAAATAAAAAAAATAAAAAAAAATTAAAATTAAAATTAAATTAAACCATTCACAAAATTTTGAAATGAAAATAAAATAAAATAACATAAAAGTTAAAAAAAAATACAAAAAGATTTTAAAATTTTAAATTTAATAAATTTAATAAATAAATTTAAAATTTAAATAAATAATTAACCTACAATATTAAATTTAAAGAAATAAATAAATAAATTTAAAATACAAAAATTTAAATTAAAAAAAATAAAAATTTGAAATTTATTAAAATATAAAAAAATTTAAAATAAATAAAAACAAATATTAAATTTTATAATTAAAAAAATCGAAATTTAATAATAATAAAAAAAATATTAAAAAATAAATAATTAAAATTTAATAAAAATAAAAAAAATCGAATTAAAAAATTTATTTCAAATGACAAGGGAGTGGCGCTGCCTAGGTGGTGGCAGGGGCTGGATGTTGTGCCGGCGGGGACCTTCTTGTAGCCTCCCTACCTGCCTATCGGCCGACCCCTGCCACCACCTTGGGGGCACCACCCCTTTGTCATTTGAAATAAATTTTTAAATTTGATTTTTTTTTTTTTTTAAATTAAATTTTAATAATTTTTTTTTTATTTTAATATTTTTTTATTATTTATTTTATTAAATTTTGTACTTTTTTTTAATTTAATTGAATATTTTATTTTAATTTTTTAATATCTTTTTTTTATTGCTAAATTTCATATTACTTTTTTAATTTAATTTAATAAAATTTAATAATTTTTTATTTAATTTAATTTAAATTTAATATATATATATTTCTTAATTTAATTTTTTTTTATTACATAAAATTTAAATTTTTTTATTTAAATTAAACTTTTGTATTTTAAATTAATTTTTTTAAAATCAATTTTTTTTCTTAATTTAATATTTTTAATTTATTTATTCTTTCCATTTTCCATTTTTAATTGATTTTTAGATTTTTTAAATTTTCATTTTAACAATGTTTTTTTATTTTGATTTTTAAATTTTTTTATTTTTTATTTTTTTAATTTCAAAATTTATTTATTTATTCATTCATTTATTAAAATTTAATATTTTTGTTTTTAAATTTAATTTTTTATCTTAATATTTTAAACTCTATTTTTATTATCCCTGGACGACAAAGACTCTCATAAGATCCAATTGTGTGATATTCCTTGAATATCCCTGGACCACGAGCTTGACCTTGCCGACTAATGCTATGTGAAGGCTAGGGTAATCGAATCTTTTCCCTATGCCAATCTTTTGGCAAAACAGGTTTACAAGACAAAAAATATGTTGGCATCACAGAATGAGCTACTAAATCAAGTGAAACAAAATATATCGATGGGAAACAAGAGCTAAATATGTTGAACTGAACTGCACAATTCATTCATGTTTATCAAGGGGGGCCACTATGATAAAACAATGAAAGGGGTGTTTCAATTTGTGTGGGCTCCGGTGGACGATGAAGTAATCACTGGGAAAAACTAGGATTTTATGAGTTAGTGCGAGAATTCAACAATGTAGGTAGGAGTCGTGGGAACAAGGAAAGTAGGTGAGGCAATTACCAAATTCTATCTTGAGAAAGACATTCATAAGGTTCCCTTTGATCGAGATCGAGGGGTTTTCGTGTACCACCAACACATTAAAGCTCATGCAGATTCATCACGTGAACAAGGTCACCCACGTGAGGAAGGCGACTCCTTGTTTCTGTAGCTGGAAGGCGATCTGAAATGGTTATATCAGGTGCACACATTCCTTATCTTTTTTTTTTTCTAATACATATCTATTGCTCATATATTTGTTCACAAGTATGAATAATTCACCGCATCTACCAAATATTGTCAAAGGTAGACCTAACACAGTTACTCTATAGAGCCTTTATGAGTATATAGTCTTTAGAGAAACATAGAGAAGAAAGAGAAGTCAAGCTACAAACAGAGTTAGAAGCCATGCTGGAAAATAAATTTACATCTCTTGAAGACAAGATCCAAAAACAAATAGAAAATAAAATAAAACTATTGGAGAATAAAATCGAGACAATGGAGATTAGATTATAGGTAATAGAAAAACAAATCCAAGTTACAAACCAAACATCCTAGCAAGGAGATGATGATACTTTATAATGTCTTAAAATGAAGGACATGACTAAAGAACTCGAAGAAAAGGTTAATAACAATCTCACCTTGAATAGCGTGGCAGGTAAATTAGATATCAAACCCATTAAAGAAGAAATGAAAAAAATGATAGCATTAGACTATGAGTGAAACAAAAGAGCCTTGAACCTTATAATCTTCGGTTTGAAAGAGGAGGTAGACAAGGATACTTTAGTCATAGCCCAGAGAGAATTACATAATAGATTAAAAATTCAAACAATGTGTCTCACAGAAGAAACGAGGTTGGGGAAATTAACTGAGAATAAAGGACGGTTGATCCAGATAAAGGTGAGCTCTACTGACCATAAGTATGACATAGTTAGTAAAACCTCAAGTCTAAAAGGAACGAGAATATTCATAAATGAAGATCTCAGTCCAGAATATCAATCAGAATTAAGAAAGGAGGTTCAAAAGGTAAAAGAAGCTAGGAAGGAAGGAAACTGGGTAATAATCAGAAATAGAAAAGTTGTTATTCAAGATAGAAACCAAAAAGATAGTAATAAATAGCAATTCAACATGCTCCCGATTCTTTCTTGGAACTATCGAGGCTTTCCATGTAACAAAGGCCCCAAGGTAAGCTAGATCTCGAATGAAGTTGATATTATATTTCTGGTTGAAACTATGGAGCATGAAGAATCTAGGGTCCCTAACATAGATGGCTTTGTACTATGGTCAATCTGGAACAAGCGATCCTACCGTAGAGGCATTGGGGGTATAGCTTTTTATATTAGGAAGAACATCCCCCTCCATGCCAGGATTTATAAAAATACCCTTACAACCAATATATTTGGATAGATATTATTGACATTAACGATAAAAAAACTACATCGAAATCTATAAATTTTCCCCTATCAACTCTAACTTTTATAAGAAAAAAAATTTAGATAAATATGGTCCTTACAATGCTTTAGAGAATGATATCTATAGCCTAAGGAATGAAGGTAATATCCTCTTAATGGGTGACTTTAATGCTTGAACTTAAAGCAACTAGGCTATTCTTGTAAGCAATTATTCCAACCCTAATCCTCTTTGCTTAGAGGAAGACCTTACTCTAGATAGCTGGTACTAAAGAATCTCTGAAGATTTAGGGGAAAATTTGTTTAGGTCTGAGCTATTCAAGCTTTGCAGTGCTCAAGATATCATAATTTGCAAAGGTCTAAATTAGTGGCCCAGTTCTAGCTAGATGACCTGTATCCATGGGCTTGGTAGCAGCGTGGTAGAATATGTTATTTCTGATATCCCTTTATACAATGAAATAATAAATTTTGACATCTTAAATGACCACGAGGCTAATTCAGATCATATACCTTTAATTATAACTCCCAATTATGTCATGAATAGAGATCCCATAGAAGATAATCCTTACAGCCAAAAGAACTTAATCTTTGATAGAAATAAAAATGATCTTTTTCTAAATGAACTAAAAATTAATTTTCTTCCTCTATCTAGTATAGACAACATAGAATAGCTCTATCATAATTTTAATACAACCCTCTCATATTCTATTAACAAGTTCTCAATTGAAGTTTCAAGTAATAAATTACATAGAAAAACCAACCCTTTGTATGATAAATATTGTAAAAGTGCAAGGAGAGAAATTAAGGAAATTGTTGATGAGTCTCTTAAATTTGGCAAGATAAAAATATACAAAGCCCTAACTAAAAGAATAAAAAAAGGCAGTATATTCATAAAAGACAAGAAAATATCTTACACCTCTCTAAGGTAGCTCCTAAGAAATTCTGGAGGCAAATTCTAACTAGAAAAACTAAAGATAACAATAGAATTGCTTTACCTAACTGAAATTCCTATCTTAAAAAGCTTTATGAATATCCAAATGTCATAGATAACTTTCAAACCCCACTCACAATGGAAGAATTTTTCTCATTAGAAGACATAGAATTTGGGGTTAAGCGTCTGCCAAATCGAAAAATAAGGATATTGAAGGTTACTAGGAAGAAATATTAAAAATTGGAGGTCTTGTCCTCATCCGTGACATCCACAAGATTTTCAATCAAGCAGTCAAGCAGGGGTTCCCTAAACCACAGAATCAAAGCCTCATTATTCCTATTTTTAAAAGTGGGGATACAAATAATCCCTCTAATTATCATATAATTATGATTAGCCCTCTCTTACCGAAGTTATATGGTATCATTTTGGAAAATAAGATGAGAATGTGGCTCCAAGAGGGTTTTAGAAGGAAGCACTCAAAAATGAACCACCTCGTTACGCTTAGGATCATTATGGAGGAATGTCTTAATGGAAAATTCAATCTCTTTTGTTGCTTTGTGGACTTTAGAAAGGCTTTCTGATTGGCGCCTAGTAATAACCTCTAGAATATATTGGAAGAGCCAAAGGTTCCTTTAGAGTTAAGATCTACCTCTATAAGGTTATACGAGAATGTAATTGCCAAGTTTAAGAGCAATGAGTGGTGGTCGAAAGATATTAAGTGTAATATCATAGTTAAACAAGATTTCCCCCTCTCCCCTACCCTATTTGGCATTTACATTGACAAGCTAGAAGGTTGTTTAGAGGAAGCAGGTTGTGCTGGCATGATCTTAGATGGAATAATAATCATCCTTCTTCTCTATGCTCACAATATTATTCTTCTGGCAAGGTGTCCATATGATCTTCATAAGAAACTTAGGCTTCTTAAGGATTTCTTCTCTACCATGGGTATGGTTGCTAACACTGACAAAACAAAAGTTATGATTATCAAATCCAAGAAGGACACTTACGCTAATTTTTTTAATGAAAATATCAACTTTGAGGAAGTGTCTTCTTACAAGTACCTAGGAATTGATATTCATCACAAGCTCAACTGGAACTATAGCATTGAGAAAAGGATTAATGGAGGGTGGAAAGCTTATTTTGGTCTTGAAAATAATTGTAAAGTAGAAAACCTTGTGATGTGGGATAAAAGGAAGCTCCTCTTTCAAACTTTAGTCACTCCTGTTATCTTGTATATATGTGAGGTTTGGGGTTACAACATCTCTAGAAAATCCTGGAGAAATATTGAGAAAATCTAGAAACGTTTTATAATTTATAACCTCAAAATTAAAAGAAATACACCATATCCTATTCTCCTTATAGAAGTGGGTCTTTCCCCTCTCAAGAGCCTAGCTATGGCTAGGATCCTGTTGTATAAGCGCAAAATCAATAACATGGGAGGCCATAGACTTCCTAAGGTAGCTTTAAATTCCAGCTAAAAAAACCTAAGGCTCAAACAAGGTCGGTATAAAGATATAAGGGCCTGCTTAAACCATTGGGAGATTGACGAAAATGTTGCATTGCAAAATACTAATAACATTAAAAATATTTTACATCTAAGTTTAAAGAGAAAATGTGGTGTGAGAAATATTTAGAGGCTAAAAGAAAATTAAGGTATTATAAAGAGGTCATCAACCCTACTCTAGAATATCAAAAGTATCTCTTTTTTTTAACTAGCTCAAAGAAAAAAATTAATATAGCCAAGATAAGAACGAAATCTCATGAGATCCATAGTGAAACAGGTTGTTGAGAAATTCCAAAAACACCGTGGGTGGAAAGGATCTTCCATCTCTATGAGAATACGAATATTGAGGATGAAAATCACTTCCTCTTAGAGTGCCTTGCATACACGGACATTAGATCTTAGCTTCATAATATTTGTTGCAATACCGACCTTCCTAGCCTTTTAACATATCAAAATTATAACAATTGTTTTTTACGAGACGAGAGAAGATGGCTAGGGTTCAAGCAAGCGTGTTCTTCCTCACAACAGCCGTTGAGACACCCCTGCTCGGCCCTGCTACTCACAACAGCCTGCTACTAGGTTCGCCCACATGTTCTCTCCCACTAGGCTGTAGAACAGGTTTTGATCACAGCCATGAGACTAATATGGAAAATATTGGAAGATTCTATCCAGTCAAATTCACCTCAGGTATAATTTCTCCTACCTCCACCACCATTGCCTTGCTTCATTCAGATCTGGAGGCACTGCGAGGTTAGAAATCAGAACGCATGCGGCATGGTAACAAAACTCCATGCGTTCAGAAGCGTGGCTCTCAGGCCTCTACCTACACAGCTCTTCGCACAGCCAGCAAGACAACAAACCTCCCTCCCTCACAGGCCTGTGCAACCACTGAAGGCGGGATCCAGACGAAAGGTTACCCCTCTGCAGTTATGAAGACTCTTCAACCATTGTTAACCAGTGAGAGAAGCCCAGAGAGCTCATACCCGTCTGAGAACCTCGACGGGTCTTCGATTCTCCGTGCAACTCCACCGTTCTAATGCCAGGACTTCCACTTCTCCAGGGGATCTGATATGAGCCAAAAGGTTTCCCTCTGCAGCTGCACACCAATAGAGTTGATCTCTCTAGCCTCTCAGACATGTTTAGTCAAACGGGAAACCCCAGATCCTCCTTCCCCTTCTTTCCATATCGAGATCTCTCTTGTATCTGAAAAAACCCTTCTTCTTTGGGTTCAATAAACAGATTTGGTGCTACATATCTTGCATGCCATTGAACTGAGGTTGAGTATTACTCCAACCTTTCAGCGACTTCTTCATAAAGGTAAAAAAATTGAAGCCCCTCTACTCCTCTCATTTTACAACATAGAAACAGATTCCATTAGGGTTTTAACCCTCAGGTTACGAGGGGGAGTAAGTGGCAACCATCTTCTGTCCCAGCTTTATCCTACAAGGATGTGGTCCATGCTCAGCCCTCCAAGAAAGCTGCTCAACCCTCTAAGGCTCCCAAGTCTTTTTTGGTTGACAAATTGGAGGAAGCCCCTTCAATAGAAATTTCCCACCCCACTATTGAAGATCAACTTCAACAGTTTTTAGAATCAGCTATTATTTGTCGCTTTAACAGATTATGGCCCTGAAAAAAAATCTCTACCAATGGATTCACTCAACATGGACTAACAACTGAAAGGTTCTCTTTTTCTCAAAGGGTTTCTTCATAGTGGTATTTTCTTTTGAAGAAGACTATCAGAAGGCCCTAACTGGGGTTCCATTTTTTTGGGGAAAGGCAGGGCTATTCCTCACCCCCTGGTTTCTAGACTTTGATCCCTCTACGAAAGTCATCACTAAGCTCCCTGTTTGGGTGAAGCTTTCAAACCTTCTAGTGCACTTATGACACTACTCTATTTTTCAGGGAATAGGAAACACCCTAGGCCAATTCTTGGAAATGGAGCCCTCTATGGGGGAGAAAGGTATATACACATATGGCAGAATGTGCTTTGAAATAAACATTAGTAAAGGTATGTCTGATCTAATCAGCCTCAAAGTTGGTGATCTCTTCTCGACTCTAACCTTGGACTATGAGAACACTGCCTTCCGATGTCGACACTGCCACCAAACTGGGCACCTTCATAATACATGCACCATCTTCCTCGCCCAAAGAAGAAAGACATCTGCAAATCTAAATCTAAAAGTTGGAAGCCATGCGATCCGACTCCCAGGGATGACATTGAGTCCTCCAGCTCAGATGAGGAGGAATCCGAAGAAGAAGTGGAGGATACAAAATAGAAAAAGGATTCACTGTCGACAGGCCCTAAAGCACCTAATGTTTTAGAGAACACACAGAAACGCACTCATGGAACCTCCTCATGCAATTCGGATAAGGAGACTTGTCCTACAGTAAAAAACAATCTTCAAGTGGTGCTGGCCCATCCATCCCATGATATATGGGTCAAAGTTAACAAGAAAAAGGGAAAAAATGTCGTATTGAGGACTCAACCCACTACGAGTAGACTCTAGGGATTATCTCCTTCTTTTTATGTGGTTCTCATCTAGATCCTTTTTTCTTATTTCTAGTTCATTTCTGGGTCTGAGGTTGATATTTTATCATTTCTGAATCCAGAGCTTCATGCTTCGCTTCATTGTAAACTTCGGCCTTTACTATTTGATTTCTTAATAGAATTAGTCTAATTTACCAAAAAAAAAAAGAAAATATATATCAAAATTATAGTGATCTCAGGACGCTTGTATCCAAGCTCTTTGAGCATATAAGTACAATTTTAAAACAAACTAAATAACTCATTTCCATAGGCCCAATAGACCAAAATTTGGTCTCAGTGGACGTTAACCATCATCATCATTTCTTTATTTTTTAATTTAACAAGATATATATATATATATATAATTAATTTAATTTCATATATATATATATATATATATATATAATTTTTTTTTAAATTTATTTGTTTTTTAAATTAATATTTTTATTTGATTCAATTTTTTCATTTTTCATTTTTAATTAATTTTTGATTTTTTTAAATTTTCATTTAAATAATTTTTGTTTTTATTTTACTTATTTATTTATTTTTTAATTTGTTTTATTTTTATTTTTATTTTATATTTTAAATTTTTAAATTTATTAAAATTTAATATATTTTTAAATTTAGTTTTTTATTTTAAAGTTGGATTTTTTTTGTTTTTAATTGAATAAAATTTTTTATTTTATTTTTTTTAATTTAATTTGTATATTTTATTTCTATTTTATTTTTTAAAATTTATTTGTTTTTTTTTTATATTTTTATTTTGTTTTTATTTTGAATTTTTGAATTTCTAATACACTGTTAAATTTTAATTAATTAATTAATTTATTTTTCTTAAATTTCGGTTTTTATTTTTTTATTTTTTATTTTTTATTTTTTTTATTTTATTTTAAAAAATATAATGAATTTTGTTTTTTTTTTTTAATTGTTTTAAAATGTTTTTCTCTTTCTTTTTTAGTTTTTAATATAAATTTTTATTATTCTAAATTTTTTGTTTCAACACTTTCCGTTTTCGGGGTTTCTTTTGCTCAAAATAATTTGGCTTTTACTTCTATTTTTAAAAAATGTCGAACATTTATTCTGAAAAAAAAAGAGGTTTTTCCACAATACATCTTTTCATTTTCGGGGTGTTTTTTTCACCAAACAAAATTGGCTTTTACTTCCATTTTTAAAAAATGTTGAAAATTTACCCAAAAAAAAGGGTTATTGCAGAATACAACTTTCATTTTTGGGTTATTTTTTCGATGGTTTCTGATGTTTTTTGGTTAGAGTTCTCATTTTGAGGTAACAGTTCTCTTTTGATCGGTAACTATGTTACTCCCTCTCAACGAGAGGAGTAATCTCCAAAGGTCCCATCTTGTTTATGATTTACAAAAACTTTTCTTTGAGAAACAACTTCATTAGAATATTAGTTGTTTTCTTGTCAATGGATATGTACTTGACCCTTATTGGTCTCCTCTCTATTATGTCCAAGATGTAGTGGCACATGATCTAAATATGGTTTGACTTATCATGGAACATACGATTCTCTGAAATATTCAAATAGATTTGATTATCATAGTATATCACGCTCGATTCTACCTCATGGTTGAATAATCCTGCAAACAATTTTCAAATGCATATTGCTTCTGTAAATGGTTCATTAGCTACAATATATTATTCTTTTGCAGTGATGAGTGTAACACATATCTACTTCATTCTCATCTAAGATATCATACTAGATCCCAAACTGAAGAATACCCTTGAAGTACTCTTCCTATCATTATCACTTCCTGCGCAGTCAACATCTATATATACCTTAAGTTGTACATCATTTTTTGTGACATGTCTCATGCCATAGTTCACAGTACCATGTTGATATCTGAAATTTCTTTGTTGTAATCCAATTTTGATGTACGGATTCCACCTAGAACTAGCTCAATGTGTTCACTAAAAAGAAAATGTTGAACATGATGTTAATCAAATACATCTGCAAGTGAATCAATCTCCAATACATAGATGGATCTACCAATATAGATTCAAATCCTATCAAATTCTTCAAGTTAGTCACCATGGGAGTAGCCATAGACTTACAATCCATCATGCCATATTTCTGAAGGATATTAATGATATACTTTCCTTGACAAAGGAAGACTTTGCCATATTTCTTCCAAACTTTTAGTCCCAAGTAATAATCCACCAAACTAAGATCCTTCATATAAAATTCAAAATCCATCTAATTTTTACACTAAATGATGAGATACCCAACCCTTGTTAGAAAAAAATCATCAACATATAGTAATAGGGTCATAGGTGCATTCTTCACAACCTCAAAATAGAGGTTTGGATCACCATCACCCTTGATAAATCCTAGTCTTGTCAAACTACTATCAATTCGAGCATACCAAGGTCTTAGAGCTTGCATGAGTCCATATAAGGCATTATTTAACCTATAAACATGATATTCCTTTCCATGAACCTAAAAATATTGAGTCTACTCTATGTAAACCTATTCTTTAATTGCACCATTGAAGAAAGTACTATTCAGATCCATCTGATGTAAATTCCATCCAAGCGAAGTAGCATGAGAAATGATAGATCTAATAGAGGTGTGACTGGAAACTAGAGAAAAGGTCTCATCATAATATCATCCATCGTTCTAGGATAATGTTGTAGCCATGATTTGTGACTTATATTTGTCAATAATTCCATCTGAAGCATGCTTGATCTTGTATATCCATTTGGAAGTCACCACTAACTTTTCTTCTTTCCTTCACACAATCTCGTAGACATCATTCTTCATTATGGATTAGTATTTTTCAAAGAGCTTCCCGGATTATCCACATTATTAAGGAACATGTGTCGACGTTTCGAATCCAAACTGAGATCCATCATCAGGACTTTAGAATGAATAATTTTTAGAGAAGGGTTTCAGAACATTAATAGAGATAAAAATCTCAGGTATGTTCCTCCTCTTTTTATATACCTAATTTATTATACCTAATTAGAATTCAAAAGAGGAGGAACATACCTAAGATTTTTATCTCTATTAATGCTCTGAAACCCTTCTCTAAAAATTCTTCATTCTAAAGTCCTGATGATGGATCCCAGTTGGGATTTGAAACGTCGACACACGTTCCTTAATATTGTGGATAATCCGGGAAGCTATTTAAAAAATGATCACCACAAGAGTTTAAAAAACCAAAAGAATGGATTAGTATTCTTCATTCATAGGCTCTTTTCATACTTGCTACCTAGTTTCTTCTTCATAATTTGAATGCTCTGCATCAATAAGGTTGGTCATAAGAGTTTCATATCTAGAAATCATTTTAGTATTCTTAATTTATATAGATGTGCCATTAGGAGCTGGATGTCCTTCTTCTTTGTCCAATATAGATCTAATCCATGTTGGTATCTTTTTTATTTCTAGCACAACAATGATTTCTACTAGATTATAACGCCCTTCTGGCTCTTCACGTTATTCTGTAGAACTCGATCGCTCTTCCTTTCAAGCTTCCCGATTTGATTCACTATAACAACCCATGGGGACTTCCTTAGATGTCCAATAAGAAACTTTTTTTATCGAAGGTGACATCTGAATTTACCTCAATCTATTGCTACTCTAGAATGCAGATTATATAGGCCTTTGATGATTCACTATAACAAATAAATATTCTTTTCTTCTTGAAGGCTCTAACTTGTTCTTTTTATGCTTAGGAACGTGAATGTAGACAGGGAAAATAAAGATTCTCATATATCCAACCTTTGGCTTCCATCTAGAGAACACTTCTTCAGGATACATATCTTCCAAAACTCGACGAGGAATTATGCTTTGAATATATACAACTATCAATGGTGTTTATCCCCATAAGAACACCGAAAAATATTTTGAATGCATCATAGCATTGAAAATTATTCAATGGACTTATTCTTCCATTCCACCACACCATTTTGTTGTGGATTATAGGGAAAAATAAACTACCTCTTAATCCTAGATTTCTTACAAAAATTAACTAGTTCTTTCGAGGTGTATTCTAGTCCATTTTCATATCTCAAAATCTTGATCTTCTTACCTACAATTTTTTCCAATTCGAATTTGAATTATTGAAACTTAGTAAAAAATTCATCCTTGGTATTCATAACATAGATCCATGTCCTATGAAAGAAGTCATAAATAAATGTCACATAGTATAAAGAGCCTACAAGTGATCTCACAGACATAAGACCAAATACATCAAAGTAAATCAAATCTAAAACTTCTTTAGATCTATTGCCACTCATTGGAAATCGTTTTTTGATATTCTTTCGAAGAGCACAACATTTGCATACACCTTCATGATCCATATACAATTTAAGGATGCTTGGAACTATTTTATTTAACTACGGTAATGATCTATAATTAAGGTGACCACATCTCATATGCCATAGTTCACTTGGATTTATTTCATCATGTATTAGGGCTTGAGCTAGTTGACTTACAAGCCTATACAAACATCCTTGATGAATTCCAATGACTCTAGCATCATCTATACTAGAGCGCTTGGTACATACAAGTAAATTTCCACCAAAAAAACCTAATCTATCTCCTTTTTCTATGTAGTAGAGACCAAATTATTTTTCAAACCTACTACATATAGAACATTGTTGAGATGAACATTGTTACTAGATTCAAACTCAATGGATGCATTTCCCATTTCTTTGACTACACAATGGTTGTATCCAAGCTCTACCCTTTGGGATAGCCTCCTTTCCTTCATGTTAGTAATATTTACATGATATCTATTTATATGTCTTGATGCACCACTTTCTACCAACCACAAATCATCATCATTTGCAAGAGAACCTATTAGAGAAGAAAAGTAAAATAAATATTTGTGATATTAAGGCTTCGTTGGATGTTCATCTTCAATGCATGCTATAGAAGCATGTTTTTTTCCATTTCTCTTTTTGTTATTAGCCATATGAGGAAAATCCCTTTTATAATGTCCAAATTTTTGACAACCATAACATTGAATGTTTGACTTATCCTTCTCCGTTTGGGGAGGAGGTGATATTCTTCCAAATTTTTTGTGTTGAAAGAAAAACTTATTATATCCTTTATTCTTGAAATGAGTTCCAAATGATTGAGAATATTCTTCATTTTATCTCTTTTTATAATCCTTCAATCTTCTTGAGAACAAGAGGTCCATAATGTTTCAAATGAAGAAGATTCCTTCTAGCTACTTATACTAGCTATGAATGCATCCACTAGTCTAGGTAGACCATTGAGTGTTGTAGTCACAAGTTCATTCTCAGAAATAATTTCTCGAATTTCTTGAATTTGTTCCATTATTTTTTAAATACTTATAAAATATGAAGCCACAATGTCATCATTTTCCATCCTTACATCATGAAGCTCATTCTTGAAGCTCCTATTTTTACCAACATTATTGATTGTAAATAGATTGGTTATGGAATCATACATCTTGTTGGAGGTTTCAAGCCTTGAAATATAGGGAATTAGATGAGCTCTAATGGAATCCAAAATTATAAGAGTCATGGAAGTGATGTCATCCTCCTTAAAATTTTCCTTTCCTACAATATTTATTGGTTCTACAACCTTTCTTGTCACAATATCAAAAAATTTGTCCTTTTCATGAATCCGATCAATTCTAAGCTTCCACGCTTTGATCTTTGAGGCTCATTCCAACTTGTTCTAAAATTTCATAGGAGAATCCACGGGTACAAATAAACAAGGAACACTTCCATAATAGTGATCTGAATGTGGTGTGTCTTTAAATGTGATACTAGTGTTGCTTTCTTCACCAAAACTTTGGTTACATGTTGATTTTTTTAAAGTGAAATACAGACTAGCACAATATTCTTGAAAATTTTATAATTAGTTTTGATGTTTATCTTATTTTAAATTATTCCAATATATCATTCATCAATTATACTTCATAAATTCAACCATATGTGAAAACTAGAACAATTGATATCACAATGCACAAAGAGAAGATAAGATTTACCCTAGGAAAATAGAGTAAGTGAAAAAACCCAACAAAATTTTCAATAAGGAAATTATTTTGTTAAACAAGAGACACATATAGATCTTCTAGTAATTAACTAGGTCACACATGGTCAAACCTACCAAGTCAAGCCCCCCAAAATGATCCAACACTTTGCTCTGATTGATTTGACCCAAAATTTCAGCCCTCCTGCAACTTCAAGAATCCCATAATTTTTCTCCCCAGTAACTACCAAAAAATTTTGGCCCCTACAACAAAAAATACCTAGAAATATCTTATCTAAAGAGAGATAGAGAAAGATAGTCTATCCACATGTGTGAGCTTGAGAGAGAGAGAAATAAATATCCAATGTGTCCTCGTATTTTTCCTTCTTGATCTTAGGTAGGATACCGAAAAACTGATTAACAGGGTAAAAATTGGTTCCTTCAAGACATGGTACCACTACATTTATATAGTGATATACCTGTGTCAAAGGGGTATGAATCTACCATGGCTGACTTGACTTGGAGGGACACCAACTTGAAAAAATTGGAGCTAAAAATTTCAATTTCAAAAAATAATATTTTTCTCATTCAAAAGTCCTAATTGGACTTTACTCAAAATATAAGCTTATATTCGATTCTAGCATTCAAAATATGCTTTGTAATAATCCATATAAATACATCAAGGGAAAAATATGCATTATGAATAATGACCATAGTTAGAAATTAAAAAAAAAGGACTTACAAACCCGTTTTATTTTGGTCATGGTCACTATGATTTTTTTTTTCAACAAGGTGGAAAGAGATGACAATTTCATTTCTGAGTCATACTTCATGGGTTATGGGTGAATTTGTCTCTCCTAGAGGACCCTTTATTTTAATATTAGATAGGATGTTGGAATATGTAGAAAATATTACCTTTCCTTTGATTGATTTTTTGGGATGATGGATCCTTAATAGAACAAGCTTGGACACTATTTATACAAAAAATAACCAAAGGGAATCTATATTATTGTGCAAAAATGTGCATTGTAACACCCCTATGGTTCATCTTGTTATACGTTTACAACTTTTAGACCTTGAACTATTGTTGGATTTAATGACTATGGCATCCATGATGGGACTTATGTGATGTTGTAACTAATTTATTTTCTTTATGTAAATAAATATTTTTCTTGGAATTATTCAGGAAAGAGAACTAGATTTTAGAAGACTTTTTTCCAACTTAGGAAAAATTTTTTGGTGGTCAAGTCTACATGATGGAACTTCCTTAAAAGTCTCCTAAAAATCCCTAGGAGAAAATAATTAAAATAAATTAAATTAACATAATGAGAGAGAAATATTATGATAATCACTTAGCTTTAGATAAATATTAATGTTGTAGAATAAAACACAGCAGTATTGAAAGGTGTGCTTTAAATTAAAATGAAATAATAGTTTTCGATAAAAAAAATAAAACAAAACGGCTAAGGCAAAAGGCTTACAAACCTTAAAGAAGGACACTGCTAAATATCTGCTATGATGAAATCTATAAAATAAACCATGTAATAATAAAATAGGTTGTTGTTTCTAGAGGGAAAGAAGATATTAACTTAAGGAGATCTGGCAGAGGAAGTTCATGGTTGGCTGGAATGTGCTCAGTTCCTTAATATTATCAAAGTCTTGATTACGAATACATGGAATTTATGATTATTTATTCTACTCTTTATTATTTAATTTATTTTTTGTATGGAATGACATAAGAGGATAGAATTATGTGGTGAGAATGAAGGTAGAAAATATGATATACATAGTTGTGTTAAAGTCTTCTAATAAATAAGAATGGATCTCATGCATAAACATATGACATGGTTAATAGTGTAAGGAATCCTCCTATAGTAATTATCTTTGACTTATATGATGATTTTTAGTTATAAATGAATGGAAAGAGATTGAATATAATTTCTAGATGATAAATATATCAGTGGATTTGTATAAAGGTTCATTGTATGTTTACAAAAGTATGTTAAAAATATATTAAATGTTAGGAGACATGATTCTAAGTTGACTATAACTTATATGTTTTATAGAAAGTCGAATTCTTTTTGCATGCATGATTTATAATTATATAGATACTATTTTCCAATTAAAAGAGGAATAAATTAGAAGGTACCATAAGTACATGAGAATTTAATTAACTCTAAAAGAAAATAGTGCATGCATAAATGGAGATTATAGATTCTATGAATGGAAGTGATGGGATGTGCATTGGATTTATGGGGTAATAAAGTAGATTTTATGTATAGTACTCCTTTATTTACTATGGTAACCTATATTATAATTTGAAATAGGATTACATATACAAATTTCTGAATATGAGTTATCTTTTTGAAATATTTTAGTGAAGTTCATATATGAGATGATGGTAAACAAAATGAAATTGAATATTGTTTAAAATTGTAATATGATCATATTTATTGATATCAGAAGAATGTAGGAGAAGTGAAATCATAAATCATAGAGTAATAGTATACCCATTACTTGACTAAAATATTAAAAGTGATATATAAATGTAGAGACAATATGAGATTGAAGTTACTTTAGATAAGAAAATGTAAGAGGGTTAATTGTTATTATTAGAAGTGTTAGAATTTAATTCATGGAGTAACGAAACACATAAAAATATTGTGGAAACAAAAAAAAACATGCATAAAACAAGAGAGACACATATATATGTGGTTCACCCTATTTGGGCTACGTCCCTGCAGAAACAACCAATCCTTCCATTTATATTGTCTAGCAGAATTAATAGACACAACCTAAAACAGATTCATTGTAATTCTCTTCGCTCTCACACAATATCCTCTCTCTTTTTCTCTCATAAAAAGAATACACAATCACAATACAATTCCCTCATGTAAACTGAGGGTTTCCTTCTATGGGAAAAACACCCTAAATTAACATAAATTCTACAACTATATCATCTACCTAATGAATGACCTAGATTGGCTATGAAATTACAATATTTTAGAAGGAAAATTTTCATCTATTTTTACCTTCGGGGGAGTTTCCCCTAAACCCCTATGAGTGGGGGGGGGGTGGGGGGTGGGGGGCTTCTCATAAAATTTCCATGACCAGCCCTAGACTCCCCTGAAAAAAATCATACAGGAGATGTTTCCACCTCATTAGGAACATGGATCCAATGCAGCTGAAACTAAAAGCCTATGAATAATTAGGAAGATAATTAGGCTCCACACCCAATAATCTCCCACTTAGAGAATGATTATATAAATTCCATCATTGCTTCACTTGTGGGATGATGACTCCACTTGGACTTGGTTGTTTCTCATATTTACCATCATACTTGAAAACCAATTGAAACTGAGCATAATCTTGTTAAACTGAGTACTCTCATAATTTTGTATCTTTTCCAAGTTCAACTCTCCATATTCCAGCACTGACTGCATGAAATGTTGAGTTCTTTGCAGGATGAATGCCACTATAGATGTCACTGTATAAGTTTCCCATATCCTTCTTCTTATCTAATTCATCCATAAAACTTTGTAACCAAATCATTTCTTTACTAGACTTTGTAGTAGAAACATACCCTGCTTCTGTTATTGAAAGTGAAAAAATGTTTTGCAATTTGAAAAACTAATGAAATTTGTTCCATATATAGTAAATACATACCCTATGGTGCTCCTCATGTTATATCTATCACCTACCATATCTACATCAACATATTCCTATAGAGAAATGTTTGAACCATAAAAGCATAACTCTTGATGTGTGGTACCTCTAAAACGCCTAAGAATCCACTTCACTGCTATCCAACGCCATTTTCTTGGATTTTCGATATACCTACTTACAAATCCCACTGTAGGTGAAATATCAAGCCTTGCACATACCATTTCATACATTAAGCTTCTAACTACTGATACGTATGAAAATTTACACATATAATCCATCTCTTCCTAAGTCTTAGTACACACATCCTTACTTATTTTGCAATGGATAGCCAAAGGTGTACTAACTAGTTTATCATTTTTCATATTAAATCTTTCTAGCACCTTTTCTATGTACTCACTCCGAGACAATGTTAATTTTACATTTTTCATGTATCTAGTTATTCTCATACCAAGGATTTTTTTTACAACACCCAAATCCTTCATAGCAAATGAATTTTACAACTTTCCTTTGAGCACATTTATTTCCTTCATGTTAGACCTTGCAACAAGCATGTCATCTACATATAATATAAATATAATATAGCTCGCATCATTTTTCTATTTAAGATAAACACAGTTGTCAGAGACACATCTAGTACACCCTTTTTTAGAGATAAAACTATCAAATTTTAGATACCACTACCTTGGAGCCTGTTTTAAGCCATACAAGCTCTTCTTCAATTTGAACACTAATTTCTCCTTCCCTTTGACCTCATACACTTGTTCCTGCTACATATATATTTATTCCTCCAAATCCCCACGGAGAAAGGTTTTATTTAAATATAAATACCCAAGATGAAAATATTCTACTTCCAATAGACATAAAATAGTTCTAATTGAAGTCATTTTAACAATAGGAGAAAAAATTTCATCGATGTCTATACCTTTCTTTTTGGAAAACCACTTCACCACGAGCTTAGTATCATACCTTTGTTTACCTCCATCTTCTTCCTACAACCTTTAAACCTATTTATTCTATGATGTTATTTTACCTGCAAGAAACTTGAGTAAGTCCCAAGTTTGGTTATGGATCAAGGAGTCCATCTCTTCTTATGTGGCTTGTTCCAACTTCTTCCTCATTTCTACTTGCATTTTTTCTTCATATGTTTCTGGTTCACAATAATTAATCAACAATACATAATATAATTAAGGAGAGTATCATTTAGGGGGTTTACTTATCTTGGTAGATATTCTAACACCACCTTCAGGTGTTTGCGGTGTTAATTTCCATTGTGTTTGTTTTTGTTGTTGATAATTATGATTTGCAAACACATTTACTGTTTCTGTGATCTCATCAAGAACTATGTATTCTTTGTTTTCCTTTTCTTGTTTCTTTCCCTACATCTGATCCTTATACATGACCTTTTCATTGAATATTACGTCTTTGTTCCTAATGATTTTGTGATTTTAATAATCATATAAGAAATAACCACAATCATTAATAAGATATCTAGTAAAGGTGCATTTCTCGGATTTTTCCTCAAGCTTTGTTCCATTTTCTTTATTAATGTGGACAAAGGCTTCACAATCAAATGTCTGTAAAAATGCGTAGTTTACCTTTTTACCTGTCCATGCATCCTCAGGAATACAACCATCAAAGGAACTTGAAGGACCTATGTTTATTAGATAAACAAAAATATATACAACATCTACCCAAAATTTTAAAGGCAATCCTGCATGAAATCTCATGCACCTTGTATGCTCCATGATTCTATTTTTCATCCTTTCTCACATGCCATTTTCCTGTGATGTTGATAGAATTATATTCTCTCTACGAATTCCATGCCATGAATTGTTGTTATCAAAATATTTGTTGTAGTCTTCCCCTAAATTGTATTATCTAATGTACTTCAACTTATTTCATGGCTCATTCTCAAAAAATATTTCCATTTCTTGAAAGTATCAAATCAATCATATTTATTCTGAATATAATAAATCTAGGTTTTCCTAGTTGTATCATAAATAAAAGTAACATAATAACAAGAGCTACCGAGAGATGATTCATGAGAAAGTCCCCATAAATATATATGCACAATATCTATTTTTTCAATCTTATTTTCTTTTCCAATTCTCAGAAATATAGATCTATTCTATTTTCCATAAACACAATTTTCACAGAAATCCAAATCAACATGCTTCAATCCTGGAAATAAATTCCTTGAGAGAAGAATATACATCCCATTCTCACTCATGTGCCCATTCCTATGATGTCAGAGTCTTGTATCTTCTCTTGTGGAGGTGAAAGAATAAAAAAAATTAGAAATACCATTGCATAAATACAATGTACTGAACTTTTCTCATTTTTGGTATTATGAGGGCTCCTTTAGTGACCTTCGCAACTTTGTCTATAAAAGTTATAGTTACACACCCTTCACCTCCCAATTTACCTTATGAAATTATAATTTTATTTAGATCTGGAACATGCCTTACATCCTTTAATATCCATTGGTTTCCATTCTGTTGCTTTATAAGAACCTTACCCATTTCAATTATTTTATAGGGTTTATCATCACCCTGATGAACTTATCCAAAATCTCCTTGAACATAGTCATGAAACTATTTCCTATGAGGTCTGCCATGGAATTAGGACCATGAATTTACCATTGAGGAATCAATAATATTCTTTTTAATTATGAAATTTAGTTTTTTTTACTACCCTTTTTCCTCTAATTTAACTTTTTGTGACCATTTAGCTGCGGTTTTAGTCTAAACAAGGTCATCATATAAATACTAAAGAATATAAAAGGTATTTATCATTCATGTTTTAGAATCTATTATTTCTTTGTGAAATAAAATTGAAACATGTCTACAAATACATAATCTTTCTCATCATGAAGCTAATGTAGAATTCTGCAACTATCTCCATAGTTAGAAAAGTTTCAATACACCAAAGAGTAAATGAAAGGTACATCTAGATGAAAATTGTTCCAGACATGGATTTCCACATATATTCATGATCTCGAAAGATACAATGGTAAAAATATCTAGGAGTCAAACTAGAGGTCAAATTTGGCTATGACGTTCCAACAGTCAATCAAATTTCGGCTGTAGATCATGAAAAATATTAAGCAAGCATGGAGATGCGTTTTTTGGTCGGGAGATGATATATTTGATAAGAATACCTCATGATTTTCTCTTCTACTATCAAATAATGAGGATATATAATTTCAATTTAATATTACATCTTATATGGAAGAATAGTTAAATTTCCTTTCGACATAGGACTCTTAGATAAGTTTTATAAATAAATGTATAAAAGTCGTGAGGCAGAACCAAAAATACAATAGTTGTTTTTGTTAATTATCTGCAAGCTTTTTTTAAGAGATCCTTTTGATTAATATAATACTCCATTGTTTTTAATAAATGTGTGGTGAAGTGAATCATTTGAATCATTCATTAACTTACACTCACAAGAGGTCCCCCTAGAGAGTTGTAAGGATAGATAGTTTTCATTTTAATTACAATTTATCATAGATTTCTCTCTATCAACATACATAGTTTTCATTTGAATTGAAATTTCTCATAGTTTTCTCTCTCTGAATATAGATAATTTCATTTCATTTTTTTTCTATCCTAACTGCCTATTGTTTTTTCAATATAGAGCTCATAAAAAAACATCAAAAAAAATTATTTCCATAATGATTTTCATTCAGAATTTAATTTTATAACTTTGTTAAATTTCATGGATAATGAATAGATGATTTTTAGAGCTTATTAGAAAACATTAGTAATCACTTTAGCAATAATTTAATTTGATTCATGTCCCTTTTCACAAGTTACTTCCTTTTTTCAAATAACATTAGTATCTATTTCTGAAAATTAGTGTTAATATTTCTTTCTACAAATAGTGTTAATATTTCCTTTCTGCAAGTAGTATTAAGATTTCTTTCTTGCAAATAGGATAAGGATTTATTTTATGAAAAATAGAAATAAACCTTCAATTCTACAATTAGAATAAATTTTTATTTCAATTCATAGATTATTTTTCAATAAAGCTTGAAATTTGGCTTTGAATCAGATTTAATGAAAAGAACATGTGCATGACAAATATCTAATAATTTCTAACATTTATCCACACTTATATAAATTTCATCCAAAAATAAAATTTCTAGCATATATGGTGCATACACACTTCATAATTACACGAACCTTAGTTGACAGTTAATGAACTAATGTAAGATCAATTGAGTTACCCAAAATTTCATTGTCGTTTCTGGGGAAGTGTAAATGGGATTTAATTTTTATTTTTCATATCATTTTAGATGCATTCGACTTTGTATAAGAATAATTAAAGCATGATAAATATCATTTATGCATAGATAAAGGGATTCTAGGGTTATATTTGTAAGTAGAGGAAGAATTCCAATTCCAACATCACCACTAACTCCCACTAGACCTCGTAGTGCCACACCATACAGTACACTCACATTCCATCATTCACAGGTAGACATAGACTACACGAGGTGCATAGGTCTGAAATCCAACCAAGATATTCACGAACTTCTTCTACTGAAGCTATAGTTGAAGAACCTACATCCCCAACATAAGGAGTAATAATTCTCTCTTCAACACGAGAACCACTCTTAGGAAAATAAATAGAGGTACCTAGTGAATAAGAGGAAACTTATTCTATTATAACAGTAGCAAAGGAACTAGGAAAAGAGCTAGATAATTCTATCATATAAACTCATATTAGCTCTACAGAATATACAATGTTAGGGAAAGGAGAAGGAGAACTACACAATTTAAATTATGAACTTGGGATTGGAGTTGGAAGAGGCGAAGGAGTATAAAATAATGGAGGTGGAGGACAAGGTGGTAGAGGAAGAAGTGTCCCAAATCCTTATCGATTTCCTATCTTTGATGAAGATACCACATCCACAATGAAAAATATTTCACCTTTTATCCTCCCTAATTTCCATGGTTTAAGAAATGAGGATCCAGAAACATTTATTTTTGAGTTTGATGTCTTATGTATGTCTTATGACTACTTAATTGATACTCATAAATTGAAATTAGTTCCAGCCACTCTTAAGGATAGAGCACTTAAATGGTTCATGGTACTAGGAACACATACTATTAGAACATGGGAAGAAATTAAAAGAATGTTCTTAGAAAAATATAAGGATTATTTAATGCCTTGTAACCTTAAGGATGAAGTCTTTAAGATGATGCAAAAAGAGGATGAAATACTTGAAGACTTAGTCGAAATAGTTTCCTATAATGCTAAAAGGGATATGATGCATGAATTAGATGATGAGACATTAAAAGATATTTTTTTTTAAATCCATAAGAGTTGAGTGGATTGGCCTTCTTAACTTAATGGGAAAAAGGATATGTTTCTCAACTTGTAGTCTGTGAAATCTGTGATTCCTATCAACATTTTTTATGAGGCAAGGATAGAACTGGTGAAAAACCAAGAGATCTTGTTATGTCAAGAATTAGTAAATATGCAACTCGAACAATAGGTAGAGCCAAAATAGGAAATTTTCTTGATAATGTAAAAATAGATATCGTTGGGAGTCTTAGTGTGAAATAGATACTCTTAAGATACAAAACAAGAAAACAATTGAGAATTTTGCATTATCTACTTTTAGTCCCAAATGTTGAAAATGACAGGAGTTGACATAATTTCCCTTTAATAGTATATAATTTTTTTTCATATACGTAGAATATCATGATACAAAGGAATTTCCCTCAATACCTGGTCTTAAATCTCTTTGTCAAGATGATGCTGGAACAAGCCAAGTTGAATCACTATGTTTTGTTTGTAAAATACCATTGAAAAATATAAAACTAAATATGAGTCATCAACCATAATACTCAATCATATGCACAGCCATAGAATAATTGGATTGCGCCCATTCCTTTGAAACATCTGCCCCCACAACCTAAAAATCCATCTTGGGCAGAAAACTAGAAAAATCCTTATGGAATAAATCCTCAATATCCTCAATTCCAACAACCTTATTCTTGTTTTCCACCAAAATATTATCCTCCTCAAGCAAACCAATCCCCTCAATTACAAAATCCATATAAAAAATTTCATTACCATTCCCTCGAAAATATATTCAACTACCTCCCCAACCGTTCCCAAATAAAAAGAATAAAAACCAATGAATTGTCTATAATATTGAAGTTCAAATTTTTCAAGATTTTATGATAACCCCATTAGTTATAAATTATGTTTATCTTATATATGGTAGGATTTTGGTAAATAAGTCACCAAAAATTTCCCTCCAAAAATCTAAAGAGGATGAAGTTCATGAAAAACATGCAAATCTTGATCAAGAAAAGACTCCTCTAAAGGAATATGTCCCTATACAATTAAAATATGAGAAAGAAAAACAAGTTCCTACAGTTCCTCTAGCAGAACAACCTTTTATTACCTTATAGGATAAGCCTTTTCCTGAATGTATTAAAATTTCTAAAGGAATAGAAAGGAAAGTTGGTTCACCATATTATGATATCGTAGATGAACTTAATAATAGTTGCATCAAAATCCATTTACTTAAATCTATAAAGGAAATTCCAATATTTACAAAAACTATTAAGGAGCTATGCATTAAGAAAGCACAAAAAAAAATAAAAGATGTCAAAATGACCCAATTGGTAGGAAAATTTGTTAATATTATGATGGGGAAGTCGATTGTGGTGAAAGTAATGAGTATTAGATAAATGTAAAATCCCCCACACCCGTGTAATTTTGATGCCCCGTCAAAAATATCTAGATCCGGGTAGCCCCATTGTAAAAATTCATATCAGTGGTATTGATATTCCAAACACATTGATTGATTTAGGAGAAACCATCAATATTATGATTAAAAAAACAATGAAGCAATTAAAGCTTCATAATCTTCAATATACTCCTGATTTAGGAGAAACCATCAATGTTATGATTAAAAACACAATGGAGCAATTAAAGCTTCCTAATCTTCAATATAATCCTATATTGTTACAATTAGTAGAAAGATTTGTTATCAAACCATATGGTATATTGGAATATGTGTTTTTTTCTCTAGATTCTTTGGAATATCCTATTGATTTCATGATTTTAACTCCCAAGAATAATTTAGGAGGCCATCCACTTATCCTTGGTAGACTTTGGCTAGCTACAAATGATGCATTTATAAGTTATAGATGTGGTAACATGTATGTTTCTGATGGAAAATCCGATAACAAATTCACATTATATCCACCTATAAAAAAATAACCGAAGTATAAATTGAAAGTCGGATACATGATGATAATGAATACTTTGATGATATAAAACTAGTTTTACTCTTTCACAATTAGATGGAGAAGATCAATTGATAAATTTATTGAATAATAATGATTCCTCTTCATATTGTGAGCAAGATCAAAGTTTTCAGGAACAATCGAATATTGAATATTTATCATCTCACCAAATGGCTTTACATTGTATGGAAGAGTTTGGAAATTCTCAAGTAGAATTTTTTCCATGTGAAACATTGCATGTTAATAATAACTTGGAAGAATTTCAAAAGAAGAAATTGATAAAGATGTTGCAAACACATATGTTTTCTTATGCATGGGAGTATACTGGTATGAAAGGGATTGATCCTAAAAATTTTATGGATCATATTTACATATAGGAAAATGTCAAATGAGTTAGAAAAACTCATAGAAGGGTGAATCCTAATATGAGAGAAATTTTTAAGGAGGAATTACAAAAGTTACTTAATGTGAATATCATTTATTTAATATGGGATAATCAATGGGTACCACCTTTGGTTATTATTCCAAAGAAAAATGGGAAATGGAGAGTGTGTATTGATTACATGGAATTGAAAAATTATACTTTGGAATATAATTTTCCATTGTGTTTTATAGATCAAGTGTTATATACCTTGGAAGGGAAGAAATATTTTTCATTTCTTGATGGTTTTAGTGGATATAAGAAAATACAACTAGCACCGGAAGATCAAGATAAAACTACTTTCACATGTCCATGGGGAACATATGCATAGAGGGTAGTTCCCTTTGGGTTATGTAATGCACTTGCAACATTTAAGAGAGATGTTCTAGGTATATTTTCTGATCTAATTCATAACTGTGGGGAATTTTACATGGATGACTTTATTGTATATGGAAGCACTTTCTAATAAGCTCTTGAAAGTTTAGAAAAAGTTATTATTAGATTTAAAGAAGAAAACCTTTCATTAAGACATGAGAAGTGTTTTATGATGTTCAATGAAGGGATTCTTCAAGGCCACCTTGTTTCAAGTGATGAGATTAAAGTGGATACATCTAAAGTAGAAGTAATTTATAAAATTTGAATTCATGTTTGTCAAATAGATGTTAGAATATTTATTGCATTTACTCATTATTATAGAATATTAATATTAAATTTCACAAAAATTCCCTCTCCACTTTTCAAACTTCTTACAAAATATTGTGAATTTGTTTGGAACTCCGACTGTAAAAATGAATTGAGACATTAAAGAAAAATATTACTGAAGCACCAATTTTAAGAGGGCTTAATTGGTCTCTTCCTTTCCAAATTTCTACTTATTCTTCAAATGAAAATTTAGGAGTTGTGTTAGAATGAAAAGTTTTAACCCCTTACGTTATTTATTATATAAGAAAAAATTTGACTCCAGTAGAGTTAAATTACACTGTAAAAGAAAAGTAGTTTTTAGTTGTTGTTCATTTCAGTAATAAGTTTCATCATTATATCACAGGTAATGAAAACTTTATTCAAACACACCATTCTAATATGCGATAAATATTGGAAAAACCAGTTACTAATGGTATAATTACAATATGGCTATTGTTATTATAAGAATTCAACATTAATATTCTTGATAGACCAGGAAATGAAAATAAAGTTGTTGATTTTCTTCCTAGAATGAAAAATAATAATGATGATGATGTTCCTATAAAAGATAATTTTCCTGGTGAATATATTTTTGTAGTATCTACTAAAACACCTTGGTTTGAAGATATTTGTAATTAGTTAGCTACAGGAAAATTACCTCCACAACTATCAGCCTGGGAAAAGAAAAAGTTATCAAAGCCAACACATTCGATTCTTGGATAGATGGAGAATTATACAAAACAGAACCTGATTTGATCATTTTAAGGTGTGTTCGAGAGGACGAAGTACCAAATATCTTGAAATCTTCTCATGATGAGCCCTGTGGAGGACCCTTTGTTGATAGAAAAATTGGTTACAAGATCCTTCTTTTGGGATATTACTGTCCATTTATTTTTATGGATTCCAAAGAATATCTCAAAAGATATTATAGTTTTCAAAGAATGGAGAGGTTATTCTTTCATATGAAATGCATCTACAACCACAAGTATTTGTAGGACCTTTTGAAAAATGGGCTCTAGATATTTTTGGGCCAATAAAACCTCCATCTAAAAAAATGCATATACTTGTTTGTACATATTATTCTACAAAGTGGGTAGAAGCTAAACCTCTTTTATTTGAAACTAAAAAAATTGTAGTTAAATTTATTTTTGAGGATATATTTACTCGTTTTCATTTTCCAAGGGAAATTGTAACAGATCAAGCTACTCAATCCACATCCAAGCTGGTGCAAACGATCATAGAGAAATATAAAATCAAGCATCGAAAGTATATTCCATATCATCCATAAGCCAATGGAAAAGTGGAGTCCATCAATAAGGTACTTGATGTAATTTTAACCAAAATTGTGCATTTGCAAAGGAAATATTGGGTAGAAAACTTCTAGAAACACTATGGGAATATCCAAAAACATGGAGAAATACAAATATACATGCTCCCTATGATGTTATCTATGGGAATCAAGTTTTTCTTCCAATTCAATTCCAAGTGGACACCTTTAGAATGACTACTAAATTAAGCCTTCCTCTATTGAAAGTTCAAAAACAAAGACTAACACAGTTGAATGACCTAGATGAGATTAAAAAATATGTTAGCTAGAGACACAACATAGTTGAGAAATAAAGATCAAAATGGAATGACAAATTTATCAAAGAAAAAAAAGTTCAAGCCAGGTGATTGACCTGTTCTTTTTTATTCCAAATTCAAAGATTTTCAAGGGAAATTTCAAACTCATTGGCCTTGTCCTTATGAGATAGATATCATTTTTGAAAATGGAGCAGTCAAGATCAAAGCTATTTATGATGAACATGTTAGATTCCTTGTTAATGGTCATATATTAAGGTTCTTTAATAAAACAC
Source organism: Pinus albicaulis (assembly GCA_034641835.2). Taxonomy (NCBI): domain Eukaryota; kingdom Viridiplantae; phylum Streptophyta; class Pinopsida; order Pinales; family Pinaceae; genus Pinus; species Pinus albicaulis. The sequence continues at coordinate 377,587,804 of CM076570.1, forward strand.
TAATAAAGGAATATTTTGTCAAATATTTGCAAGAAAATTTTGAATTGAAGTTGGTTAAGAAGGGATATTTTTCTCCCCATTCTACAACTATATTGTAATTTTTCTTATCATCCAATTAAAACGTATAAAAAATAATAAATAAATATATACACACACACACACACACAAGCATGAAAACCAAAAATTTTGGCATGCTTATAGAAAAAATCTTAACTGAAAACCAAGAGTTCTTGAAAGTTTATATTTTCATAATTTCCTTATGCTTCCCCTATGTATTTTTATCCCTCTTTTTCTAATATGTTTACAGGTAATAAACATTTCTTATCAATACCAAACTTCTTCAATGATCACCAAAGAAGAAGTAGCAATAAGGAATTTTCCTCTAATTGAGAAACAAATCTCAAGGAATAAAAAAAAAAAAAATAGAGTTAGTGTCATTCTGCAGCTAATCTTCAATCCTACAACTGATTCTAATTTATACAACCTGAAAATGTTAAATAGTTTACATTGCGAGAATCTACGTCAAAGGAATATCATAAAGAGGTATGTAGTATGTTAAATTATTTTCATACAAGAGCATTCGGTTTGAATTCATTAGATGATTTCATTAAAAATCCTAGGTAATTAAAGGACCTTACAAACTTCCTAAAAATTATATCCCACTACCATAACCATTACATCCCAATTCCATCATCATATCTTAACTTGTCACATCAAATCCATTTGAAATCACATAAATATTATCGATCGTATGAAATCATATCTAAAATTTGTGGGAAATCATGCAAAATGATGTATTCCTATTATAAGTTAAATAATTTGCAAGAAATCTGTTCGAATCACGATTTTTTTTAGACCAAAACCCATAGGAATTAGTTACCGCTACAATCTCCAGAGTTAGGATCCACGAGAGGCGGTTAGTCCATGTCGCGAAACACACAGGGAGCATTGAACCAATGTCCAACAATCTCCCCCCCCCAACGTGAGCTGGGTGAGTTTCAAACTCAAGACCCGTCGCTCTGATACCAATTGTTGGAATCATGATTTTCATTAGACCAAAACCCGCAGGCATTAGTATTCACTACAATCACCAGAGCTAGGATCCACGAGAGGCAGTTAGTCCATGTCGCGAAACGCATGGGGAGAGTTGAACGAATGTCAAAAAAACTCCATTATATTATCATTCCACTCCATTTCATACCCCACGCCACCCAATTTTATTACCTTCTTCTTATCAGCCCTCCATTGCCTCTGTTAAGAAATAAGTAATTCATGACTGAGACTTCTCTCCACCATGGGTGTCATTGTCCGATCAGAGCCTAATGGAGTCAAGTTCCTTTAGGCATACTAACAAGTGAGAGAAAAAATGCAAGAAGTAGGTTGGCTTGGGTTGATTGAAATTTTTTATGGGCATCAAGAAAAAGTAACCAAATATTTTTCTCGAACTTTTGATGGGGTAGAAGCATAAATTCGTGACATCAAACTTATACTGATAGATTCCATCACGGAGGAAGCTACAAAATTACCCAGAAACGGAGAGAGTTGGTTTAAGAATAGAAAAAATAAAGAGAAATAATGGGTAAAATTCCTCATAGATCTCGATATGGAAATTTATACCTTTAAAAATGTAATTCCAGTTACAACATTGAAAGGAAAATGGATAAATTTACTATTAGTTATTCATATATTTTTTACCTGTGAGGGAAGGTTAAGAACCATGTTCTTTTATCATGCTCGAATTTTGATGTATTTTAATGATGTAAATGAAATGAATTTTCCATATTTCTTTCTATGTAGTCTTAGAATATGGCCTCTACTGTGCACCAAGAATCAAAATCCCTTGATAATTCCCTCTATGATAATGGACTTATTAAAATCCTCATAGAAGCACTCTTAGAAGATAATTGAGATAATTGAAAATATTTTATAGCCCACAATAATTTTGTAGAAGCCAAGGAAGAAGAAAATAGTAAAAGGGTTAAAATAATTTGACGCATATCACTCCCAAACCATAACCGTGAAGAAAAAAAATGAAAAGGAAGATTCAGGTCAATATGAACTGAGGCACTAGAAGACACAGTTGAAGATGACACACCTATTTCTCAGTATTTGGAAAAATGTAAACAAAAAATTGGAAAATAAAATGTTAGAAGAAATAAACGAAATTCAAGTAATAAACTCACTGAGGAAAATAAAGAGCCAGAAAAGAAGAAACATTGACAAGACAACAAAAGGAAAAATATCCAAAACATTGAAGAACTAGAAATAAAACTGAGAAGAAACAAGATAATTTCTAAAATCTGAAATGTACAATCTCCATAAATGGTTGATCTCTGAGAGGAAGGTTACAAGACTCCACCTTAGATATTGGGTCTGGAAAGGAAGACATGAGATATTGATCCAGTACAACAAGAAATCTATGATTACATGGAGTCCCTAGAAAAAAGAGTGCAACAAAAGATAAAATTCTCTTCTCAAAACCAAGAGAATACATTTAGTGAAACCTCTCTGTCAGATCATTCTCATGAAGAAGAGTATAGAAATGAGGATGCTCTGAAGAAAAAATTATATGAGTTAGAAGTTCTCAATAAAATTCTTACACAGGAACAAGAAGCAACAAAGATACAAAAAGGAATATTATGGACCAAGAATGACAATATAATTTTGCATCTATTCCAATGGTACAAGAAGGACATGAAACTCAAATAAAATAATATATTCCAAAAAAAAAAGAGGGTGTTACAAAATTAAATCATAATTAAGAAACTAAGTGCAATCTTTAAAGTGAAAAAGAGAAAGAAGAGCACTAATTTGGATATCCTTGCAAAAGCTTCTGAGATTATAAATTGAAGGAAAGAAGGAAGAAATTTTGAATTTTTGATGCATGAGGACATTCAAAACCTTTAGTGTGGAGGAATGTTGAAGTCCGAAATTGTTTTATTTTTTATTTCCCTTTTTCCTCTCCATTATCTTTTTGTGACCATTTTGTTGTAGTTTCAATCTAAAGAAGGTCATCATAGACATACTCAAGAATGTAAAAGGTATTGATAATACATGTTCTAGAATCTATTGTTTCTTTGTGAAATATAATTAAAACATCTCTAAAACTATAAAATATTTCTCATTCCATAGTTAATGCATAATTCTACATATATCTCCATAGTTAGAGAGGTTTCAATGCACCAAAGAGTAAATGAGAGTTACCTGTAGATGAAATTTTTTTTACACATGGATTTCCACCTATATTCATGATCTAGAAATATACATAGGTCGAAAGATCTAGAATTAAAATTTAGCTATGAAGTTCCAGAATTCAAGCATATTTCAACAAGATATCATGGAAAAGATAAAGTGAGTGTGGTAATGATTTTTTCAATTGGGAGATGATATGTTCAATAAGAATCCCTCATGATTTTATCTTCCAGTATAAAATCGTGAGGAGAAAGAATTTCAATTCAATATTATTTATTAGATGGTATAATAGTTAAATTTCCTTTTGGGATAGGACTCTTAGATCAATTTGATAAAGAAATGTATAAAATCTGTGAGGTGAAACCAAAAGGACAATAGTTTCTGTTATTAATTATCTACAAGCTTTTGTCAATTTGAATTGCAATTTCTCATATTATTTTCTTTGTCAATATAAATAGTTTTCATTTAAATTACCATTTATCATAGTTTTCTCTCTGTAAACATAGAAAAACTTTATATTATTTGTTTTATAGCCTAACTCCCTATTGTTTTATCAATAATGTGCTCGTAAAAAAACATGAAAAATATTTATTTCCAGAATGCATTTCATTCAACATTCAATTTTATGAATTAGTTAAATTTTGTGGACAATGAATACATGGTTTGCAGTTATTATTAGTGGACATTAGTAATTAATTGAATCTACAATTTAATTTGATTCATTTCCCTTTTCACAAGTTACTTCCTTTTTAAAAATAGCATTAGTATTTCTTTTTGCAAATTAGTTTTAAGATTTATTTCTGTAAATAGTGTTAATATTTCCTTTATGCAAGTAGTATTAAGATTTATTTCCTACAAATAACATTAGGATTTATTTTATGCAAATTAGAAATTTACCTTCAATTTTTCAATTAGAATAAATTGTGATTTCAATTCATATATTAATTTTCAATACAATTCAACATTTGGCTTTGAAGTAGATTTAACGAAAAGAAAATGTGCATGACAACTCTTTAATATTGTCTAACATTTATGCATACTTAGATCAATTTCATCCAAAAATACAATTCCTAGGATATATCATGCACATACACTTCATAAGTACACAAACCTTGGTTGACAATTAACGAAGTAATTTAAGATCAATTGAATTACCCTGTAATTATCTATTGAAGGAATAAAAGCATATTGCAACACATCACCTGGCAGATTTTCTTTATGATTGTTCTCTTGTTGTCCATATCCTTCCTTTCTATTTCGAGATATGCAGTCTTTCTTCAGGTGTCCTTTATCTAGGTGTCCTTTCTTCAGGTATCCTTTCTTCCCACATTTCTATCACACTATACCCGATCTAGACTTGAATCTTCCTTTCCTTTAATTACTTCAATGTCATGGGCTCTTTAATCTCTCTAGTTTTATTCATCTAGTCTCTGCAATCAAAACATTACATGTTGTTCCACTTGATATTTTCCTTCATATTTCCTTGCTAACGATAGCACCAAAACATAATCAAACTTTAAATTACTATATCAAGAGACAAAGTTACGAATAGCCATGACTAAGCCATTCCATTTCTCTAGCAATGAGCACAAAAAAATAGACCCCTAACTTCATCATTAAAATTTATCCTTACAAAACTTAACTGACTGGTAACTATGTTAAATTCATTTAAATTATCAACAGTAGATCCAGCTTCTTACGTCTTCATATTAAATAGATGCTTCATAAAAAATACCCTATTTGAGCCTAAGGTTTTTTCATATAGTTTGGAAAATGTCGTAATTAAACCTTTCGTTTTCATTTCCTTTGAAATGTTGAATGTCAGCGATGACACATTCGTGTTTTTCGTAGTGCCTTTCCATTGAGAATATATTATTATTTTCTGTCATACTTGTCGACTTCTTTGATTTTTCACTCAATAGTAGGTACAAATATTTCTGATAGATATAATATTCTATGTGCATCTTCAACAACTTGCAGTTTTGACTGCTAAATTTCTCAACCCTAAACCTATCATCTTCTGCCATTACTCCCACTTGAACTAGGAATCCTTCTCTCTTGCGAGTCTATCAATGAAAAACACCTTCAAATATGATACGAGTTGTTAGAAATTAATTAGCATAGAAATGAAACACATTAAAATATTGTGTAGATACAAACACAAAAACACATAAAATAAGAGAGACAGATATATGTGGATCACCCAGTTTGGGCTAAGTCCACAATGAAACAACCAATCCTTGCTTTTATAGTATCCAACAAAATGAAGAGATACAACCTTAAACAAATATTTTGTAATTTCCTCTTTTCTCTCACACAATATCCTATCTCTTTTTAGCTTAGAATAATAATACAAAGCCGAAATCCAATTCCATCATATAAACTTAGGGTTTCCTTATATGGAAAAAACCCTTAAAAACATAACTTCTATCTTAATATCTAATTACAATATTTTACAAGGTAAAATTTCAACTATTTTTAGCTTCGGGGGCACTTCCCCCAAACCCCCTCCAGGGGGCTACTCACAAAATTGTAGTCACCCCCAATGGACTTCCCTGATGGCAGTCATATGGGTGTCATAGTATCTCGTTTAGGAACAAGGATCCAATGCGAACGGAACAAAAAACCTTTGAACAATCAGGAAGATAATTAGGATTCACACCCAACAAGACTAAAAATAGATTTTCAATTGTGTTTGTGAGTTTATCCTAGTAAAATTAAGTCAAAAAACATATATTGGTGTGTATTATTAATCTCAGTAATCTCTCTTCTAAATTAACCCGAAAGACAAATCACAAGAAGGCTATTTATTATTTATTTATATATTCATCCTCAGCTTGACTCTTCTTTCCTTGTACATTTTCCTGATGATGAATCCCCTTTGGGATTCGAAACATCGACAAAAATCACATGTGACTGTGGAAATCTAGATTCTTTCTCTACAAAAGAAAACCACAAAAGTTTGAAATATAATATTATTTTTCTCTTCTTAGTAATGGTTTCATTTGATGGAGATACTAAATTTTTGAACTCATAAAATTAAGTTAGGAATCATTAACTTGAATATATTAAAATTATCATATTAACCATAATGTGGTGTCCAATATGTTTGGCCAATTATATACAGAAAAAGTGTAATGTAAAAATAGGACACTTATAAGTAAAATATTGAACCACTGTCATAATAAGACCATAATTAGGTTCTTATAAAATATTTATTAGCCCTTGTACTATATCAATTTTGGGAAAAGAACTAATTTTTGGTATCATAGATATAGTGGAGCAACTTAATTATTTATTCCAATAGGTTGGAATAAAATTATACATTTTATATATATATATATATATATATATAATTGTAGCAAAGGAAAAAAAGGAAAGGTTTTTAAAGAAACCAAATCAAACAATCCAACAAGTCGAGACACCACTATGACTTATTTAGCTGATGACTATTCCCAAAATTGATAAAGGTGAATTCCACTTTAAAAGACAATGATAGATAAGAGTTAAAATTCTGACGTAAAAAATTAAGAGATGAATTATGTGGAAATAGGAAAAAAATTTAAGGTACATAGAATATATTTCTATAGTAATTTTTAATGGAACGAGAAGTAGTACAAAATATATTAATTAATATCTTTTTGAAACAATCCCATTATACATGCATAAAACATACATAGAAATAGTATAACAATACTCATGCATACCAACGGTGACATAAAATAGAAAATTATATATTTATAATCCCAAGTCAACTCAAAGGTAAACCAAGATAAAAGAGGCACATGCCAAAATTTAAAATAATAATGGATAAATACCAGTACCATAACTGGCATTACAACCCTCATTGGGTGAGTACAATAAGCCTAACAAAAGTCAAAGAAACCATGGTTAGAGTCTGATAAGTAGAATGCGTAATTATTCGCTAAAATCTTAGCTTAAGGTCTCGAGTGTAGAAACTAATAAGAAAGCATCGTGTAAAAACATAGTGGCACGAAATGAATGAAAGTGTTTAAAAATAAGTTAACCGAAAAAAATCATATGGAAATCCTCATTCGCACCAAGGCCATACCTGGAACCACCATTGTTGTTGGTGGTTAAGAATCCATATTTGAAACCCTGAGTCACAGGAACCATAGTAAAATTATTGAAACTACCTTATAGAAAGGAAAGGTATAGTACTCTTAAAGCACTAAGTTTTCTGAGATGTAAATATTATGTATAGTCACACCGTAATCGAAGTTAGTCCACGTGCTATACTAGAGAAAATTTTAACGAGACGTAAGAATAGAAGTAACGAATTTTGGTGTCGACCTACAAAACAACCCTACCAATTTTCATAATTGAGACAATGAAAGCTAAAATATTTGATAAAAATAATAATCAAACAGAATAAATACATATAAAATGGAAGAGGGTAAGGTGTAAATTTGTTATGAAACCAACTCACAAAATAAAAGAGAACATAGTTCAAAGACTTGGAAATCAACTTGTTTGAGGGGGAAACCTCCTTTACATTACATAATTGAATAAGTCTTGGATGATACAAATGAAAAAACATCCTTTCTATATATAGGAGTCCGTGGGGTCATAATATAATCATAGCTAACCTACTAATAATAATGTAAGGGTACAAAAATAACAATAGTGGGGTTTTATGGGGCACAATAATAATAATATGGGGACTATAGGGGTACAAAAATAACAATAAGGGGGATACATTAATAATAATAAGGGACTATACTAGTAATATGGGGACCTAACATCCTCCTCTCCTTCAAAAAAGTGTTGTCATAAATTCTTTAGTAGTTTTGTATGCTTCCTTATAAAAATCTCATCCTCCAATGTGGAATCTTTAGTGGGTGACTTCTTCCACTTGATGAGATACTCTGAAATTGATCAATTTCGTAGCTGTCAAGTTCTTGTTTTTGTGACTGCTTCAGGTTCCAATATGAATTTTCCTTCCTCATTAGGTTCTGGAAATATTGTTTGAATTGGAATTTTGTCACCTATAACCTTCTTTAAGCATGAAACACGGATAACTGGGTGCACTTGGGAAGATGAAGGAAGCTCGAATTTGTATAACATAGTACCAATATTTTTCAATACCTTGTAAGGACCATATTACTTTGGAGACAATTTATTATCCTTCTTAGCTTTCTTGAGGGACATTTTTTTCTATGGTTGTTGCTGTAAAAATACCTAGTCTCCTACATTAAAACATCTCTCGTTGTGATGTTGATATGCCTATTGTTTCATTCAATTATGTGCCAAATTTAGCTTATCCTTTAAGAGTTGTGATCTTCCACTGCTTGAACCTTAGAATTTTCTCTTAAATATGACGTGATGGATGGTGGATGCTATCCATAAAGTGCCATAAATGGTGTCATTTTTGTTGTCGTGTGGAAGGAAGTGTTATACCACCATTCAACCTAGGGTAACCACTTCAACCATTATGTTTTTTTATCATGTACAAAGCCACAAGGATATCCTTCCAGACATTTTTTCACTATCTTAGTTTTCCCATCATATTGAGGATGATAAGATGAGCTATGAGCTAGTTGATTACCTTAACAAGAAAATAATTTCGTCCCAAAATTTCCAATGAAAATGGGATATTTGTCGCTTACAAAAATATTTGTGTTTCCATGTAGCTTTTGAATTATTTCCATAACTTTAGTATCAACTGTACTTGCTTTAAATGGATGTGATAATGCACAAAAGTGTGGATACTTGGTAAGTCTATCAACTACCACCATCTTGACACTCTTTCCTTCAAACTTAGGTAAATTGTGATAAAATCCATTGAAACGTCCTCCTAACATTGAATTGGAATAGATAATGGCTGTATCAGACTCGGGGTCTTAATTGTCTCAACTTTATTTTTCTGGCAAATCAAACATTCCGCCATAAAATTTTGAATATCATATTTAATTCCATCCCAAAAAAATTATTTCTTCACTCTATGGTAAGGTTTTAAAAATATTGAGTGTCCTCCTAAGGGAGAGGTTTGCAATTCCAAAATAATATTTTGTTTTAGTTTGGAATTCTTATAAATATATAACCGATATTTGTACCATAAGGAATCATTTTTCCAACTAAATGTATCATATGTACTGGGATCTTGCTGAAACTTTTGAATGAGTGCCCACACTTCTTCGTCATTATCTCATTTCTCCCTTTCTTTTCTTATCCAATCTGGTTGGATAATACAAATGGCACAAAGAAACTCTTCAACATCCTCATCCTTCCTTGATAGTGCATCTACAACAACATTCCCTTTTTTGTAGATGATTTCAAAGTCACAACCCAACATCTTTGTGATTCATTTTTTCTTCTCTTCCTAAGATAGTCTTTGTTATAAAAAGTATTTAAGACTATCATGATCAATTTTTACCTTGAAGTGTCTTCTCGTTAGGTAAGTTCGCCCTTTCTTTAGTGCATTTAGTATTGCCAATATTTTTTTCTCATAAATAGCTTTCTGTAAATGATTTCCTTTGATTGGATGACTTTCAAAATCAATGGGTTTTCCTTCTTTCATTAAAACAACACCAATTCACTTTTATGAGGCATCACATTCCACAATAAAAGTTTTTCTGAAGTATGGAATAGCTAAGACCGGTTCTTGGCACATTGTCTCTTTAAGATGTTCAAAGGCCTTAGTTGCTTCACGAGTCCATGAAAATTCACATTTCTTCAATAATGTTGTTAAATGTCCTACCATTCCCCTATAATTCATAACAAACTTGTGATAATATCTTGTTAACCTGAGAAATCCTCACAACTGATTTATGGTTGTGGGTACTTTTTATTTCTTAAAGGATTTAATTTAGTTAGGGTATACCTTAACACCCTCCTGAGATACAATATCACCTATATATTCTACTGCAAAGAAAAGTTTGGAGGTTTTTTCATATAATTGTTTCTCCTAAATAGTTTGAGCACCCTGTCAACATGTTGAACATGATCCTTCCAAGACCTGTTGTACATTAGTATATCATAAAAAAATACTAACATAATTTTTCTAAGGAATGGTTTGAAAATTGAATTCCTCAACCCCTGAAATGTAGGTGGTGTTGGAATTATGATGTAATATGTTGTCCTTGACAGGAACCTACTGGATGAGTTTCCTTTTGATAGCTACCTATTTGTTGAAGGTGTAAACTTGATATATCTACAAGTCAGTTTAGATGTGACTGAGAAAGGAATTCCAGCCAATGACAGATGAATGATGAAGGTAGAGTTTCAAGATATATATGTAGGTTAGATGAAGTGAATCCACGTATACCAACAGGTTTAATGAATCCAAGTCGTGTATACATCCAGAAGTTGTGTATATGCAGTTTTTGTGAAGAAAAGTCACGTGTACACGCAGGTACAAAGAAGAAAAGTCACATATGAGTTGGCACACTAATTTTAACCATACCAAGGGTCTTTACCATGGTATTAGCCCACAATATTGAGCGCAGTAATGACTATTTTATCTCGTCCAATAATACCACTAACATTTATGTGGTTTTTGGCTCATGGTATTGGCTAAGGCTAAAATTATATAAGGAGGAGAAGATCATAGTGCAAGGGTGTCCATGTGAATGGGACTTGAATGAATACTTTAGTTTGAAGTATATCTGCATGGATTGGGATATATTCAATATATAGATATGATATTTTGATGCACTCATGAATAAAATAATGGATTAGGATCTCTAGACCTAAAATGACTATGTATTTGCATGATTTTCTTATCAGTTGTTTAGATCTATGGTATGGCGCATAATTGCTGAAATAAATGATATGATCTGAGAAATTTTGTTGCTTTAAAGTGTTACACAGTCCTGTATTATTTACAGATCTATACGTTGGTTCGTCACGGTGAAAGCGTGTATACTTGCAGGTTCGTTTTAGTAAAGGCGTGTATGGAAGTTAGGTTTTTTCTGAAGATTGTTGAAGAAAATGTCTGGTCATTTCTACTCTATTTCTGATGTCTGTAATTGAAGTCTTCATGAAGATCTGGATTGCTTACATACACTTTATACTGCTAATTGATTATGTATAAATATGATCAGTGACTGGTTGATTGAGAATGATGGATGTTGCTGACTGAATAAGGGTTCTGTAAATCTGACAAAGTGTACCTGAATGTCTCTGATCTATTATGAGTCTGGTCAGATCTCTAATTTTAGTATATAACAATATATATGCAAGTTTCTCCATAGAAAAGTGCATATACACGCAGGTTACCATAAGTAAATTAGCGTATATAGTTTGTTGTATGAATGATCAGGGTTGAAGTTGATTTTGTGTGTTAATACAAAATTTTGGGTTTAATGCGGTGATCTGGTTACAATGATCTCACTATTCTGTTTGAATATTGGTTTATGGCTATTGGTGTTGATCTAGAAATTATGTTGTGTTGAGGCTATTGGATCTAGTGTGAAAATTTATGAAACATGGTCTGCAGTGGTTTTGAGGGTTGAAGCCTTTAGTGTGGAAGTCGAAGCTTCCTGCCAGTATAAGGAATTGATCAGTTCAAGGAGTTGAAGCTCCCTTTTAGTAGTGGCTGGTAAACGATATTAGGGGTTATATCTCCCTTCCAATAGCAGCTGGAGAATGAGAGAAGGTTGAAGCCTTCTGTGGTTGGGTGCCTACGTATTGATATTAGTTTGCATCAGTACAACATTGTAAGCAGTTTTCTATATGATAAATATTGAAGATAGAGACGACAACAACAATGGTTTTCTCCCGACTTGGGCTTCCACTTTTAAAATTGGTGTTCATGTTTGATGCCTTCATGTGATGATTTATTATGCTATTACTACACATTTTTACTACATAAATGTCTAATTTATAACTGATAAACTGGGCTAAGTAAAGTTTCTAAATATTTATCTCAACATTAAGTTATTTTAGTATACGCATGTTCCACTTAAGACAGTCACGTGCATACGCTAGTTGGACTAATCAGAGTTGCATATAGAAATTAGTAAATAAAAGTAAAATATTGTGATTCTTGTAAATACTGATTCAACCCCTGCCCCCTCTTAGTATTTTTCCCAATAATTGGTATTAGAGCTAGGTCCTCCTGAAGAAGCTTAATCGCTAGAAGGAATATATTTCAAGATGAGAAATCAAGATGAGAAATAGAGATGGAAAAACATCTATCAGACCATCACTCTTCAACGAAAATAATTTAATCTTATGGAAGACAAGAACAAGGTCATATCTTCAGCCTCTTGGAGTAGATGTTTGGGAAATAGTGGAAGGCGGTTACCAATATCCAACTACAGTTCCCACAGATCGAGCAGTAAGTAAGAACTATGAAACCAATGCAAATCCATCAATGCATTATTAGGAAGCCTGAATGAATCATAATTTTTCAAAGTTATTCAGTTAAATACAATAAAGGAAATATGGGACAAAATCATTCTGAGCTATCAAGGGGATGCCAAGGTAAAAAGCGCTAAACTCCAATCTCTCAGAATTCAATATGAAAATCTCAGAATGCATAATGATGAAAGTATTTCTAGTTTCTTTTTGCGTCTAGATGAGATTGTAAATCATATGAGAAATTTGGGTGAAGACATAAGAGACACAAATTTAGTAGAGAAAATAGTAAAATGTCTAACTCCTAAATTCGATTCAAAAGTATTTGCTATTGAAGAGAAGGAGGATATTCAAACTCTTACTGTTGTTCAACTTCATAGGATCCTGACTGCTTTTCAGATGAGAAAAGGAGGTTCGTCTGAAATCAAAGACGCTGCTTTTAGAGCTACAGCAAAAGAAAAGGAAAAATAAGAGAAAAAGGAATCAGGGTATGTATCAGAAGAATATGAGGTAAATTTTGTTAAGAAAATTCAACTTGGCACTGGAAGGTTCAAAGATAAGGTTCCTTTCAATTTTTTTTCTTATGGAAGAGTGGGTCATTATGCTTCTAAATGTCCTCATAAAGATAATCATGAAAATGGAAAGGATTTAGAAAAAGGTAATAGGAGACGATTTGTCAGTATAAAAAGTTAATATACTCATGATGATAGTGATGGATTATAAAATAATGAAGAAGAAGAATCTGATCAAGATATTAGACTGTTCATGGAATTTGAAAAAGACGCTAGTGACGTTAAAGAAAATTTTAAGGATGCTTTAGAAGAAAATGATTTTCTTGAATAAATCACTCAGCTCAAAATGTATTTTGAAGAAAATAAAGTAGCCATAGATACTCTAAATAATCAACTCATAGAAAAGGAGAACCATAATGAGAAATTAGAATGTGAAATAGTAAGTCTAAGAAAGAAACTTGAGAAATTAAAAACTCTAAATCTTAGATTTGCTAAAGGATCTGAAACCTTATATGAAATTATCAAGGTTAAATGCTCTCCTCTTGTGAAGATATATCTTGTATATATTGGTGAATCTTCTATTTCAGAAAAAATCCTCAGCTAAAAGCTATCTAAATGTAGCAAATCCAACCAACAAACTTTCATCAAACAAAAGAAAAAATAGAATACACAAGTAAATCATGATCATTCAAATTCAAGGATGAACAATAACAGAAGTATCAGTAAAAAGGTAAACAAAACTATAAGGCTATATGATCGCAAAAATTTCTTCTGTAATGGACACAATCTTTCTCATGTCATAATTTTGGTCACAAAACTGCTCAATGTGTTGCATACAAAACCATAATGACTAGAGAATAAATAAAGAAAAGAAATGAGATAGGAATGAAGAAGAATGCCTATAAAAAAATTTCTCCTCTTCCAGAAGAGATTTAATGTTCATTTTGTGATAACTTTGGACATAAGGAATCTAAATGTAGGAGAAAACTACAACTAAAAGAACAAATATCCACAAGTTATAAGGTATGGAGAAGGAAGGACTTGCAATTTGAGAACTGCGGCATATCGTTATTTTCAGAAGGAGAAGAAAATAAATGGTACATTGATAGCGGATGTTCAAAAAATATGATAGGTGACAAAGACAAACTTATTTCATACAATGCATTAGGAAAGGAAAAGAAAGTTACTTTTGGAAATGACTCACTTGCTATAATTAAGGGTAAAGGACATGTTTTTCTAAAATAAGAGGTTAAAGCTTAACTTGTTGAGCGTTAGTCAAATGTGTGACGAAGGAAATGAAGTTGTCTTTTGATCAAACGAGTGTGTGGTTCGTGAACCTGACACCGGAAATACCATAATAAAAGGAAAAATAACACCAAGAAATATATATATATTGAAAGGTGGCCAAGAACAATGTTATCTAGGAAAATATATAGAAAATTGGTTATGGCACAAAATATTTGGACATCTATAATTTTCTCAAATATTAAAATTCGGTAGGCTCAAAGCTATTCATGACCTATCCAACATTACTTTACCAAAAAGTACCTTATGCAAGTCATTCCAATTCAATAAGAAAAATAGGGTTCAATTTAATTCCAAAGAAGGATCGGCAAGTAAACCTCTTGAACTTATACATATTGATTTGTGTGGACCTGTAAGGAAAACGTTACCATGTGGGGAACAATATTATATCTTATTCATTGACGACTTTTCTAGAATGTGTTGGATCGGTTTATTGAAACATAAAGATGAAGCATTTGAAAAAATTAAGTTCTTCAAATATTTAGTTGAAAATGAATTAGATCTAAAAATAAAATTTCTTAGATCTGACCAAGGAGGAGAATATATATCAGATGAATTATTTGATTTTTGTGAAAAATATGGCATAAAAGAAATTTTTTTGTCGCTGGAACTCCACAACAAAATGGTGTGGCAGAAAGAATGAATAGAACAGTTCAGAAAATGGCTCCTGCTATACTTGATGAATCTAGGACTCCTCGCACCTTTTCGGGTGAAACTACTCATACAGAGGCAAATATTCTGAACAAGGGTGATGTTCATGTAAATAGTGATAAAACTCCTTATGAACTATGGTATGGTAATAATCCCACTGTGAAGAAATTCAATTTTTTTGGAAGAAAATGTTATATAAAAAATAATGACGAAAAACTTGGTAAGTTTAAACCTAGAGTAGATGAAGGAATAATTCTTGGTTACTCTTCTACAAATAAAGAATACAAATGCTACAATTAAAGAATTTAGAATATTTTTGAATGTATGGATATTGTGATTGATGAATCTCTCTCACCTCCCAAAAGGGAAATAAAAACAAATGAGGATGATGATGATGAATGTTTTCCTTCATCAAATAACAATAATATAGAAGGAAAAATGAATGAAGAACTAGAAGAAGATATATCAGAAAGATAAAAGGCTCCATCCAGGTATGTTCAAAATAATCATCCAGAATCTCAAATTTTTGGAGAAAAGGAATTATGGGTAAAAACAATAAGAACTCTTGTAGGATCTCCCAATTATCTAGCACTTTTATCCACCATTGAACCAAAAAATGTAAATCAATCTAGTAAAGATGAATGTTGGATTCATTTCATGAATGAAGAACTTGATCAACTTGAAAAGAATAATACCTGAGAATTGGTTCCAAGACCTCATGATAAAAATGTTATTGGAACAAAGTGAATATTAAGAAATAAGTTAAACGAAAATGGAGACATAATTAGAAACAGAGCTGGACTTGTTTGTAAAGGGTATCCTCAACAAGAAGGTTGTAATGTCTCTCCGCTACACAACAAATTTTTTTTTTCTTATGCCTCGGCTTAAAATCATTATAATTAATTTTCGTTAATGTATGTTCATATATCTCTAAATTAATTACCAAGGTACGTTGACCTTAATTTGTTTTAAGATTTTGTTGCTAAATCTGTCCTTGAGATTTTTCACTTCCACTAGTATGCCAATTAACATCTTGTTTTATTACCTTCCTACAGGGATTTTTAACTTATCTTTAGACTATGTTTATGGTCTAAACTCTATTAAAATGATTATTTAAATTATTAATATAGTCAAAGCCCATATTACTCTGATACCACACGCTCAACACATAGAATTATATTCGATCACTAATTTATTATACGAGTCTCCCTATAGCATTTACGCGTCACATCATGCAACCTATCGATTTATGGGTTATATACTCCATATGTATCGATTTTATTTATAAGAAATTTCGAATTATTGATATATATATCACCGTGCTATTGTTGTGTCAATTCCATTGATCTTTCCTTATGATGGCCCCCATGCCTATTAATGTATTGTCAGTACTTCTTTATGTTGGGATTACTCTCTAGCAAATTTCCACATTATTTTAATTCGGATGTAGTTTTCGAGACTGTCTTGGGTACCATTACATCGTTTCGCATTTAAATGGAAAAATTGTGTTTCATAGATCGTCTCAGGTCTACATTAAAGTGTATCAAAATTTTATTTCGCTAACCCTAGTTCGCAGTACTCCCTACACAGATCCTGCCACCTGTAGGGTGAGGATGCGGTAGGATTTTCGACATAGACAGTGCTATATTATTTGATATTTTTATGTAGCAATATTCATTTGGTTTCTTCCCGTCGCTGTTCTGGGTTTTGTGTCGAGTTGTCCAGAGTTCTGCCATTAAATATCCTGGACACTTCGTTCGCTTTGTTCGCCTTCTGTGTACACTCTATGGAGATCAATGTTTAGACAAATTGCAAGGTAATATTTTTCTACCAATTCGTAGTGTATTATGATTTTTTTCCGTATTGGTAATATATATTGTATTTCTTTCTCTTAGTTTCATTTGTATACTGATTCTTCAGGATTGTCTATTCGACACTTGGTTATATAATCTAGCTCAGCTTACGTGAGCACTTGTCCAAACTTTCGACTTCCAGACTTGTTTTAACTATCTTTTGCTTATGGTAATTAACTCTGATCTCTATTCGGACCTCTGTTTCTCTTTACAACCATCTAGGGGTTCGATTCGATTTTGGATAAATAATTTTCACCTAATATGCATATTTTTCCCCACGTTTTCAGTGAGTCGGATGTGCGTTCAGATGTGAGTTGAGCTCTCAAGGTATTATTATTAATTTGATGCATTTGGTTTTGCACTATACTCATTTTAATATGTGAAAATCATTTCCTCTTTGCCACTTTTGTTTACGTTCTGGTTTCTATTGTTTTGTAGGTATTTTCTTTACCTAATAACCTCATTCAATAATACCCTCTTCGCTTCTAGATTCATAAAATGACTTTGGTATTGGCTTGTTGAATAAGGTTGGTAACTTCTCATTTCAGAGAATTCGTCGTCTGAAATTAAATGTCCCCAAAATGGGTTGATGCTGGATTTTTATTTACTTTTGTGGTATTTTAGCTTGTTAAATTTTATGGCTCAGGATTTCTGATATCCGCAGCCACTGTGTATATGTTTTAAATGATTTATTGGGACTGTTTAACTTCTGGCTTCCTTGTTTTATAATAAGTCCGATTTTGCTAACTATCCGACCCGATTTATTTTGACGTGTTGGCTATGTAGTAATTGCGCTTATACTAATATTCACCACTTACAATACTTATGCGTACTCTCTCGAGTTGAAAGAGATCATGGTATTCATATTTAAGAGTCTCATACTCCACATGCTCTTTATTAGTTAATAGTTTTATAATTTTTCATTTCTCTGTACATTGATTTATATGATGGACAATAGAAATCTATTATGCTTCTGTGTATGCATAATAGTAAATTTTGAGTCATATTAATTTCTATTAATTTTAGGATTTTCAGTATATACACTCTTATGTTCATTAGCCAAAATATTGAGAATTTATTCGTCGTCTAATTGAATTCTATGTCAGAAATTTCGGACATAATTGTGAATCATAACTTCACTAGCTTCTTTCATTCTTCCATGGTTGGAAATATACTTCTGTTTAGAATTATCTTAATTATGCTAAATAATAATTAAATCCAATATTCAACAGTACTTTCATTCTGTGTTATTCTAAGAACAAAGAACAATTTCAGAAGATAAATTTTTTTGACACTGTTGATGTAGACAGAAATTTTCCTTTTCATTTTAACCGTATAGTCTATATTGTCAGTAGAGTATTTTTCTACTATAATTTCGTTTTAACTTTCCATGTAAATAATAATGATATATAATAGACTAAATGTTCAATAGATATATTAATAATATCTACTTTTCTGTTATAAAAAAAATATAACTCATTCCTGAAGGCATAGAAATTAGGAATTGAATTTTTCTTATCATTTTTCTTTTGTACAGTAGAATTCATTTTCCTTGTACACTGATTTCATAGAACTCCAAAATATAATGTCTGATTTAATAAATAGCATTCCTCCTTGATGGTTATAACTAAATTTTCCTTGATATAATTTGACAGAGTTTAGTAACCAGATCTATAAATTTCAGCTACTAACTGTAGATTTAGAATTTATACATATATTTATGTTCATGTAACTGTTCACACTAGAAGAAAATGTCAAAAAACTTGTATCTATAATGTTTTTCCAACACCTAATGTTCACATTTTCTCCAATTTCATAAAAACTCTTCTATGTCTGGATTCCTGGATCATACATGATTAATTTCATAGAAGTAGATTAAAGTTATAATCTTAATGGATTATGGGAGTAGTATAATCTCCAGATTTAAACCAGCAACGGGTTTAGATCTTCTAGGTGATTTTCCCCATAATTCCTATCCCTACAACTCTACATAATTGAGAGGTTTAAGTGCTTCTAACCAATTCTGTTAAATGTATGGAGTACCACTTTCAAATTTGAAGTAAATTAACATCCACAGTCATTATCACACAACAGAATAACAAGTAATTCAACCATACATATACATTTTAGGCATACCACTTCTGAAATTGACCAGTCCTCCCAACCTTAGAGTTCCTCTGTCTCCATAACTCACCCCCGAGCTAAGATCATCTCCCAGAACAGAACAACCTTTAATCTGTTCAGGAATAGCTTATTTAAGCTTTTGCTCCCCAAAGCCTGTTTCTAATTCTGCGTCCAGAATTACAGGATGCTTTTCTTCCCATTTGCCTAGGCTTCCCTTATTTAGGGACTTTTAAAGCTTCTTTCTGCTTTTCCCAGCTTTTTACCTCTTCCCAACTACTCTCCACCTCATTGGGGAAAACTAGATTTTTCCTCAAAAATCTAATTTGGAAATAAATTATTTCAAGGATTTTTGAAAGCTTTTTGGGGAAATTTTTAGCCTCTTTCCATACGTCATGGATTTGGCAAGTGATCTCATAATTCTCATTTGGTCAGTTTGCACAGAATTATTTTATTTATTTTTCACAATTAAATACTTGATTACATCCACAAAATACTTATCCATTGGGGTACACTTCCTTTTGGATTAAATTTTAAATGTCTAACTTGAAAGAAACATAACCTAGGGGTGTTACAAAGGTATATATTTTGAAGAAAAAATTGCGCCTATATCTAGACTTGAAGCCATAAGAATTTTTATTTCATTTTCAAGTTTTCAACAATTCAATATTTATCAAATGGATGTAAAGTCTGCTTTCCTTAATGGTGACCTAGAAGAAGAATTTTATATAGAACAAAAAAGAAGGATTCATTCTGGGAAATGATAAAAAACTTATTTGCATTAAACTTAAAATGGCCCTATATGGTCGAAAACAAGCTCCACGGGCATGGTACTATCATCTTGATAAATCTCTTTAACAACAAGGTTTCACAAACAGATCTACAGATAGTAAATTATAAAAAAAATTGAGGATGATAAACTGTTAATTATTGTTTTTTATGTCGATGAAATCATTTTTGGGAGTAATGAAGAACCCATGAGTAAGAAATTTTCTTATTTTATGCAGCGGGAATTTGAAATGTCTTTACTTGGGGAACTAACATATTTTCTTAGCTTACAAGTGCAACAAGTAAAAGATGGCATCTTTCTCTGACAAGAAAAATATATCAAGCATATTCTAAATAAGTATGGGTTGGAATACTGCAAACCTATGAGAACTCCAATGGTGACTATATGTAAAATCAGTTCTCATGATGATTCTCCCGTGGTAAACCAACCAAATTATATATCAATTGTTGGAAGTTTGTTTTATCTAACAAGGACTAGACCAGATATCATGCATGCAATTGGGATTGTTGGATGATTCCAAACCAATCCAAAGGAGACAAATCTTCAGGCTGTAAAAATAATATTCAAATATCTACAAGGAACTCAAGATTTTGGTCTATGGTATCCCAAGAACATTGATACTACTCTTCATGCTTACAAAGATGCAAACTAGGATGGAAATGATGATGAATGTAAAAGCACTAGTGGAGGTGCATTTTATATGGGACCTCGATTAGTATCTTGGTTCAGCAAGAAACAAAGCTCCATTGCCTTATCTACAACAAAAGAAGAATATGTGGCTGCTACATCATGTTGCACATAAATTATTTGGATGATGCAGACATTACAAGCTATTAAAATTAAATTTTATCCTCCCATATCCATCTTATGTGATAATACAATTGCATCAGTATGTAGAAAAATCATGTCATGTATTCCAAAACCAAGCACATTGCTATCAAGTATAATTTTTTACGAGAAAAAGTGCTTGAGAAAATGGTTAAATTAGAGTATGTTCCCTCCAAACAATAAGTTGCTGACATAATTACTAAACCTCTTCCCAGAGAAGCATTTGAATATCTCAGACTGAAGCTGGTATTTTCCTCTACCGCACTTATCTAATCTGTTTAATTTCAGAAGATTAAATTCAGTATGCAGGTTTCATGACGCATAGTTTTGTATATATGTGAGTTTCTCTCTATAAAGTCATATATGGATCCTTTTGTCATAAAAATTTGTGTGTCAACCTTTAGAATAGTCTTTGTCATGTTGCTGACATATATTTTTTGGCTCTATTGCTCAGGTGTTGATGGGTACAGTCTGCGGTTTTGGTTTTCAACTTACATTTCCCTTCCATGATATTTATCTTCTTGATGAAGATGCGTTGATGAATTGGTTTTTGAAAATATTCAATTTTCATAGGGTTAGGGGAGCATTAGCCTTGCTGAATATAATGCATTGTTGGCATTTTGTTGGTTACTGAAATGTGTTCAATGATCTCTCTCTATTGAGGTCCTTTGATCTTGGTTATAAAGTCATATCTGTAATTTGATGGAAGGGTCATGTTGAGACCTATGATATAAATATTGTCCTATTCAGTCATGTAGGGAATTTTTTAAATTTGTAACCCCACTTAGTTGGGTAATTTTTGTATGTATGCATCCTTGGTGGTAGGAAAGGTTATAGAGTCTTGCAAATATTTTTTGAAGTTTTATCATGTCTTTAGGGGGAATATGGTTCTTATAGTTTAGTGCACATCTTAGAATTCTTGTATGGGTTCGCCTTATTCTCTTGATGTCAAACAAGGAGAGTAACTTGGTGTTTGAATAATGCTAACTTGGTGATTTAATAATGCTTATGATGATGTGCCTATCAGGTATCTAGAAGTTGTGGTGATAAAACACCAACATGGTTGCCATCAAGTCCAAAGGGGGGGATTTTTGGCATTACGATGTAATATGTTGTCCTTGATGATAGCCTAATCGATGAGTTTCCTTTTGATAGTAACCTATTGTTTGAAGGTGTAAACTAGATGTATCTACAGGTCAGTTCAGATGTGACTAAGAAATGAATCCTAGTCAGTGACATAGGAATGATGAAGGTAAATTTTCAAGATATATACGTATTTTTGATAAAGGTAACTTGCATATACCTGCAGGTTCGATGAATTGAAGTCGTGTATACATCCAAAAGTTATGTATATGCAACTTTTGTGAAGATAAAATTCATGTACATGCGGGTTCAAAGCAGAAAAGTTGTGTATGAGTTGGAACACTACTTTTAATCATACCAAGGGTCTTTACCATGGTATTAGCCCACAATATTGAGTGCAGTAACAAATATTTGATCCCATCATGGAATACCACTGGAATTTGAGTGGTTTTTGGCTCATGGGATTAGCTTAGGCTCAAACTATATAAGGATGAGAAGATCATAGTGTAAGGGTGTGCATGTGAATGAGACTTGAATGAATACTTCAGTTTGAAGTATATCTGCATGGATTGGGCTATATTCAATATATAGATCTGATATTTTGATGCACTCATGAAAACAATAATGGATCATGATCTCTAGACTTGAAACGACTATGTATTTGCATGATATTTTTATGAGTTGTTTAGATCTGTGGTATGGCACATAATTGATGAAGTAAATGATACGATATGAGCAATTTTTTTTCTTTAAAGTGTTAGGAAGTCTCGTAATCTTGATAGATCTATACATTGGTTCGTCACGGTTAAAGCTCGTATACCCACGGGTTCATTTCAACAAAGTCACATATGAAAGTTAGGGTTTTTCTGAAGATTGCTGAAGAAAATTTCTGATCATTTATGTTGTGTTCCTATTGTTTATCAATGAATCCTTCATGTAGATCTGGATTGTTTTCATATTTTTTATACATCTAATTCATTATTTATAAATATGATCAGTGACTGGTTGATTGAGAATCATGGATGTTGCTAACTGAATAAGGTTCTGTAAACCTGACAAAGTGTGCTTGAATGTCTCTTATATATTCTGAGTCTATTCAAATCTCTAATTTAAGTATATAAATATCTATATGCAGGTTGTTGCATAGAAAAACACATATACACGTAGGATACCGTAATTAAAGTGATGTATATAGTTTATTGTAAGAATGATTAGGGTTGAAGTTGATTCTTTGCGTTAATACAAAATTATGTGTTTAATGTTGTGATATGGTTACAATTATCTCATTTTTCTATTTGAATACTGGTTTATGGCTATTGGTGTTGATCTACAAATTATGTTGTTTGAAACTGTTGGATCCAGTGTGAAAATTTACGAAATGTGGTATGTAGTGGTTTTGAGCATTGAATCCTTCATAGTGGAAGTCAAACCTTCCTTCCAGTAGAAGCTGGTGATCAATTCATAGGGTTGAAGCTCCCTTCCAGTAGTGGCTGATAAATGAGATCAGGGGGTTGGAGCTCCCTTCCAGTAGCAGCTGGAGAATGAGTGAAGGTTGCCTCCTTTTGCAGGTGGGAACCTGCGTATTGATATGAGTCTGCATCAGTACAATGTTGTAAGCAATTTTCTATATAATAAATATTGAATATAGAGACGAAAACAACTGTTGTTTTCTCCCAACTTGGGTTTCCACCTTAAATCTTGGTGTTCATGTGTGATGCCTTTGTGTGATGATTTATTCTGTTATTACTGCATATTTTTATAGATTAAATGTATGATGCATAGCTGACGAATTCGCCTAAGTAAAGTTTTTGAATATTTATTTTAACATTAAGTTATTTGGGTACACACATGTTTCATTTAAGTCAATTGCATGCATATGCTAGCTGGACTAATCAGAGTCGCGTATACAAATCAGTAAAGACAAGTAAAATATTGTGGTTCTTATAAATATTTATTTATCCACCCCCCCTCCCCCCTCTTTATATTTTTCCCAACAGAAGGTGAATTAATAAGGCCAAAAGGCATAACCAAAAATTCATAATGATCCCCATGTGTTTTTTCAAATATCCCATGTTGCCTTCTATACCATCGATCTTAGCTTCCATGATCCATCCTTATTTCACACCAATACTACTAGAGCAAATAAATAACTTTGACTAGGTTAAATTATACTGGCCTCTAGCATTTCTACAATCATGCGTTAAATTTCTCTCTTTTGGACATAAGGATTTCTGTAAGGCCTGATGTTTGGAGGAACATTTCCTAGAATCAAATGAATAGAATGATCATGATATGAATAGGTTGGAGTCCTTTGGGAGTTTCAAACACCTTGGAATGATTGCCCAATAATTTCTGGAGATCTGGAGAAATAGATGATTTTGATGTTGGAAATTCTAGTGAGCATAATTGTGTAATTATAACTCATTGTTATTTCTTCAAAATCTTTTTCATGACATTAGAGCTTAAATTCTTTCCTGAATTCCCTGCGATACCTCATAATTAAAATTCCCTTCCTTCTGAAAAAAATTCAAGAAAAGTTCTTGAAAATTAAAAGCTACCATCTCCAAAGATTGTAACCATTGTACTACTAGTACAACATCAACAATTTATAGTTCCTCAATTTGAAACCATAACTTCACACTCTGGTGCTGGGTATAGGAAGAAATTCAATTCCTTTCCTACCTTACAATGAATAAAATTATGGGTACTACCCGAATCAATCAACACTATTACAATTTTATTCTTGATATGTCCTTCCATCCTGAGAGTTTAAGGAGTGGTACTTCCCGCTAATGCATTACATGATATGGTCAGACTCATTTCTTCTTTATCTAGGGTTGTTTCCTAGTGTATATCCTCTTCTTTTGAAGTTTCTTGTTCATTTTATTCCTCCTCTTCACAACCTATGTAGAATAATTTCTTCTCATCACACTTATGGCCTTTAGTGTATTTTCTATCACAATTGTAGCAAAGCACTTTTTCTCTCTTTTTTCCAATTTTTTGGTGTAAACCTTGCAGGTTGTTGAATTCTAGGAGTAGCAACACTTCCATATTTATATATGTGAGTGGTAGGCTTCCTTGTCACCATAATTTTGATTTCGATTTTTATTTCCAACCTGAATTCCTTCTCCAAGGAATCAGGTTCACAAAGGCAAACCTCATCTTGGATGTTATCCTTTAAATTCCCTATGAAGACATTAATAATGTGTTTCTCTGGAATATTAGTTAACCTTATATTCAATTTTTGGAAGTCCTCAATTTGCTCCACCATTGAACCCTTTTGTTTTAGATTTATCAATTGGATAAAGAAGATGTTGCTCTTTGTATCCTCATAATGTGCTATCATTTCCTCCATAAAAATTGACCAAGTGACAATCCTTTTACGAGAGGAAAGCCATCGACACCATACAAATGTATTTTTTTTCTAAATATAAAGTTGCAATGTGTACATTTTTGTGTGTTTTTCACATTATGGAGATCAAAGTATTGCTCCATCTATAGTATCCATGTCATGGGATCCTTACCATCAAAATTCCTCATATTGATCTTTGGAATATGGTGGGTCTTCAATCCAACATTAGAGTCTATGAAATCACGATTAACATTAAGTTTCATCTCATCGTGAATTTCCTCTACTACCTTTTCATCGTTAGGAAGCTTTTATTGTAGCAACTTTGGCAAAGCTTCCTTCAAACGTTCCATGTATTTTTTGAAATCTTCCATGTTTCCTTCTATACCATCGATATTAGCTTCCATGCCATTCTTCAAAACATCCATGCCATTCTTAAAACCATCCATATTAGCTTCCACACCATCCATAATAGCTTCCAAACCATTCATCTTAGCATCCATTCCTTTCTTTAAACCTTCGATTTTAGCTTCGATTTCATTTTTGGTTACATTTTTTAAAGTGAAATTTGTTGCACTCGGTCTCGTAATTTTGATATATCCTATTGCACTTATTCATATTTAGGTGTCATGGTAGAGCTTTTTGAGGGATTAACAGGTGTGGAATTATTTTTATGAGGAATTATAGAACCCAACACCTTTATATATGCTTCAATATTCCCTTGGAATCACTTCCAAATGTTTTTTCAAACAGAAGTTATGAAATTTTAAAAGAAATTACACACATTTTGCTTGCTTTTAAGAAGCTATATATTGAAACTAATGCATCTATGTGATTTTAGATCCCTAATATTTGAGATTTTCTCCAGTAGTAGCCCTCTGAGTATTATTTCCAATGCCACAAGTCAGACCTGATTTGGATTCTTCAAGGAACAATTATGTCAAATCTCCCACAATGACCTAATTATGGACTCGTCTAGTATAGAAAACTTGTACGCATGCCACATGTCAATGTTTCATCCTTGAGCTCTAAAATCGATACAACAGAAACTAAAGTCAATGCACTTTCGACCACATTTTATAGAATTTCACTCCAATGTCTCAAACGAAAGTTATGATGATTTTAACTCAACCACATGTTTGAGATCAGTTTATGGAGCCTGTCAAAACCCTAACTCCCTCAGATCATATCTTCTACATTATAGCGAACCAAGATATGAAATTTTTATAGAACATTCCTACAGGGCTCAAATGGGTTTTATAATCTTCTGAACCTTCGCAAAAATAAAGTTATACTGAAAATTCCATGATGACCAATTTTCACCAGCGAAACCCTAGAATCCAAAGTTCTAATACCAAATTTTGTGAAAGTAGCTCACAAAATAGAACATAAGATAGTTCAACGATGTGGAAATCAGCCTCTTCGAGGGGGAAACCTCCTTTAAATTACATAAATGAACAATTATTGGATGATACAATTGACAAAACCTCCTTTCTATATATAGGAGTCCATGGGGCATCATATAATCCTAGCCGACCTACCAATAATAATGTAAGGGCACCACAATAACAAGAGTGGGTTTTTATGAGGCACAATAACAACAATATGGGGATTACAAGGGTATAATAATAACAATAAGGAGGCTACATTAACAACAATAAGGGACTATACTAGTACTATAGGGACCTAAAACAATCTATTTCACTATATCCTATACACCAACAAGATTCGAGATAGAGAAATAAAAAGGCGTCTTTTTAGTACAATTTGTCCATACACCTATTGGGTAGTGTATTCACTCCAAATCTCTAGAAACCCCAATACGTATAAGAAAATTTTAAGGGTAGGAAGTTGTTGACCAGAAAAACGTGTATACACAAATACGTTGCACATTATTTAATTATTTAATCCATGATAGTTAAAATGATTACCTCAAGCATCAAACTTGGGAAGAAGGTTGGGAGGCTAGAATCCTTTCAATCTACTGAAATAAATAGCCAAAAATCATGAGGGATGAATCCTAAATTCTATAAGATACGCAAATAAGTCAGAACGAGTACAAAAAAAAGGAATCACAAAAAGGAGAGTCAGTAATGAAAATGTTATGTCCCTATAATAGTAATGTATTCCCCTTATTTTTATTTTTAGTGTAGCCCATTATTGTTATTTTTGTGCCCATGTACCCCCCATATTGTTATTGTTGTGCCCCATAGAAGCTCACTATTGTTATTTTTGTGCCCTTACATTATTATTTTTATGTAGGCTCTTATTATATTATGACTCCTTAGACTCCTATTTCAACCAAGGAGGTCTTATAATTTGTATCATCCAATAATTGTTCATTTATATAATATAAAGAAAGTTTCCCCTCAAATAGGATAATTTTTAAGTCGTTGATCTATCTTTTCTTCTGTTATTTAAGATGGTTGCATAACATTTCAGATCAAAGATTTGGATTCTAATGTTTCACTTATTCAAAAATTTCATATTGTAATGTTTTCTATAATGATTTTTATGTGAAAATTAAAAAGCTTAAATTGCAACCACGTGGAGCTGAAATATTGGTGAACCTCATGTACAAATTTTAGATCTTATTTTGCTATATTTTCTGAGATATGATCTGAGGAAGTTAATGTTTTTGCAGGCTCCATAATTCCATCTTGAACATTTGACCTAGGGAAAATCATCATAACATTCTATCTGAGCATCGTATTTGAATTTCGTAAAAAGTGATTGAAAGTGGTGTTGATGGCCCGAAATTCTCTGTCTCAACAGTATAAGGGAGACCACCTGGCCAAGAACTTAAAGAAACTCATTTTTCGTTGAAATGGTGGTTTTGACTAGTTAAAGTAGGCCCAGATACCTTCTCTCGATCTCCACTCGCTTAAAATTTGAATTTCACCAACCAATAGAGAAGAGAAATAAAATCAAATCTTATCGCTGATTAGGCAAGAAAGTGATCCTTAAGATGATCTATGTCTCAACATGGCCACAACTACATTTTTTCTCTTTGATAACAGGATTTCTAGAATGCAAGATACAAATTGATCCTCGAATGCAAGAAAAAGGAAAGAAATCCTAAGCCTATCTTGATTAGGAAAATGTAGATATATCCCAACCAAGAGAAAATTAACTAAATGATTGGGATTTTAAGCATGTCGGACTTAAGATGAAGATGCAACTAATGAAGTAGTTAACTTAACTAATATTATGATTATCAAACATGTTGTTCAGAGATCTATTAACCACAAATAATAAACGAAAAACATTAGGAATAAATTCACATAATGAAAATGGAAATTAAATCAGTGTTAGATGACACATTTCTAAGTAAATAGTTACTCAGAAATATGATTTAAGCATAAGAGAAAAAGAGGATAGTAACAACATATCTATGAAACTAATGAACTAGGTAAATAATTCAAAAATACCTTCATATTCAAATTAAACAATAGTGCTCAACATGAAATAATTTTTACGCAAATATGTAATTAAAAATATGAAATTTGCATTATAGTGTATAAAATACAAACTGATTTAAACCTGATCTATTTCTATGTTCCTTAAATTGATCTCTACCAATATTTCTTAAAGCATAAAATCAACTGCTAAAAGAAAGAGTTACAATAGTGCAAACCCTGCCTCTCATGCATAGATCAGAATGGAAAAAGACAAATCCCAATCATTGTCAAATCTCAGATTGATCCTCTTTACCTACAACCTGAAACCCCTATTACAATAATGCTTTAATAATTACAAAATTTTATACGAGAGAAGCCCTTTGCATATTCTACAAACCAATATTTATAAATTACAAAATGAATTCCATATAGGAGAGTTGTTGAAGAAAAAAATCTACTCCAACAATTTTCATTAACTAAAATTATTTTTCTTCTATTGACGGAGCGATTCCATTGATTGAAATATTTTCTTCCTCATCTCTTCCATTGTTCTCCCACTACAACCATTTGAAATTTAGAAATTAAAATCAAATTTGGTGAATTAAATAGAAAAAAAAATCAATTCTCAACAAATTATTTAAAAAAAAATCCAAAAAAAATTGAAGATGTGATTTCTTCTGTTGAGTGTGGTTTTCTTTTGAGAAATTTTAGAGGACTAATTCCAAAGCTAATGATTTTTTTACAGATCAACATAAACGTTGTTTTTGTTTCAAAGTCATACTTTTCTTTTCGCTATATTTATGGTTATTAAATGAGGATATTTTATAAAATTAACCATTTCATATTGTCCTGGTCTGTCATATATTTCCAATGAATTAATTTGGCTGAGTAAATTTGTAGACGTGACTCTCCAAAGATGAGCTTCCAAAATAATCCGAATTATAGAAAATGTGATGCCTGCGATAAAAGTTAAAAAAATTAATTAAAAAATTTAATTCTAATTAAATGTACAACAAAAACTAGTTAATTTATAGTTAATTATAATTTGTTAGATTAATTATACACATTTTATTTAAAAACATTAAATTAAATTATAAACTAAAAAAAATTGAAATAATTACAAAATCCAATATAATTCTCATACGAATTAAATTATTTACAAAAATAAAAATATTAATTAATTAAATTATATACAAAAATAAAATTATAATTATAGCTAATTAAATTAATAAAATTACAAATTATATATAAGAGATGTATTAAAATTTAATTAAATTAATATTAAAATCAACTCATTTAATATAAAAAATATAAAAAATTTATGTAGAACTTCCCTTTTTCATAGTATTACAAACCATTCATGCTTTGTTGAATACTTTGAAGGTGCAGGAATATCAAAATATCAGAGAAAAGGGTTATCATAAGTCTTTTTAAACAAGTGCTCTGATACCCAAAATGTCTCGATGTCTCGATGTTTTAATTTAATGACAAAGTCAGATAGCTATTGGAGTAAATAAATATTTGGAGTTTGAAATATCATATATCTCCAATATCGTATCCTAGAGACAAATTCCTCTTATATAAAAAACCTTCGAGGTATCAATATGAAGTTTATTGGAGGAGAGATATGAGGGGAGAGATAATGGGCACCACATGGGGGCATGAGGTATATTGTAGGAGAGAGAGAACCACGTCATATCAGAAGCCATCGAAAGAAATACGCATCAAATATTTTATAAAAACAAAATCTTTGAGGTCAATCAAACACACACAAGACATCAAGCATCAGGTGTTTGCGATATTAGAGGTCATATAAAAAAGGTTATGATATTATGATATGTCTAAGGCTCGACACATGAATCATCCTAATGTAAAAAAATTTAATATAAAGTGTTTTGCAACCAACCCATCAGAGATTAAGAATATTGGAGTTTTGATGACATCGGAGTATCAAATATTTTTGAACATTGGTGCATTTTAAAAGAGGTGTTACGATATTCAAAGATCATGAGGTTCTAATATAGAATAAAGGAAATGAATGGTTGGAGTGTGTGGTATAAGGTGAACTGGAGCCCACGTAGAATAGGTCCCCTCCAAGAACTACAACCACTTATATTTTTCATATTCATATTGGTTCTCGGCTGCGACGGTTCTATAAAAATGAATTAATCCATTAAAAATAATATTTACAAATAATTAAAATTTTTCTCATAGTTTTATACATCTGCCTTTCCTGTAAGAGATTATAATGTAAAGTTCAATATGGTTACCTTACCGCTCTGAGTTCCTGAACTGTACTTGCATGGTAACTATGAATTCATTGATATTTCGGTTCATGTTATCTAAATTTGAATTTCTCTGCATACAGTGAGGTTCTGTAGTGTATATCGACTCAGAGAATACACTTGTTTATTTATTCAAGAGCTATCAGTCTACATGTTCTTACACTCTTATTAAAATACTGTAGCTTTCTTATACTTCCATATGAATTTGAATTTGATTTCTATTACTCTTTGGTTAATAAAAACTCCCTTTGTATTGTATGTGATGAACCTATTGTTACTCATCGAATAGTAGTTCTGGAAACTATATTATATCTGAATACACTTCATTTAATTTCACGGTTTCCTTTTTACTCTAGTTTAACTGAGTTAACCTAACATATATCCTCTTCTCGAGTCACTTACTGTCTTCCTCTTAGCTGATAGTTCCTCTTAGCTGATACCTCAATTATCACTTGGAACAAACTGGTTTTCTTCGACTATGATTACCATTTGGGAAGGTAATCATGTTCATCAATAGAACTACTATAGAATACCATTATCTTCCTTGATGATATCATCGGGTGTGTCGATTTGGGATCTGATGTGAAAACTCAGCCCCATCTGATCCAACGAGCCAGAATCTCACGAGAGGAAATGGGTAGAGTTATTCAAAATCATCCCTTCCATTTTTTATTTTTTTTATTTAATTACGAAAATTTACACACGTCTAACTTAATTGAGTTTGTAGTCGCATTTACTTAGGTTAGCACTAACACTCTCTCCATTTTATGTCATCAATTTACTTCGTTTCTTTAATTCTCTTGGGTAGATCTCCTCTTGATGTCATGTATCTCTGATATACACCCTATTCCACTACAAACTCAACATCTAAATACCTAAATATAGTATTAGCTTATGTGACTCTTAGATGAATCAATACTTTCATAAATAAAACTTTCTAATTCAATCAAACAAAGGTTATTAATTCTAGAATCATTAGTTGTAGATCGATTTAACTTACAAAATTATTCATTGGGCTTACCTAAGCATGAGAATTTATTTATCGTGTATATATGTATATATACAGAATCCCGATCATGGAAAATGTCATTGGGAGATTTCATTCCATATTTTCATTCATTCATTTCATGCACTTTGTTGATTATGTGCATACATAGAACCTATACTGTCAGAAGTTTATTTCAATTTTATTCAACACACAAATTATTCTAAATTTTGAGGCTCACAAAAATATGTTGACAAAAATCCATAAAAAATATTTCAATAATAAAAATCCAAAAAATAGAAGCATATTAACCCTAGCATTAGTTTAATTATATATCAAAATCCATAATTCCATAGTAAAAAATAATCTTCTAATTGATTACTTGCTGTGAAATTCACTGGGAAAACACTTCTCCATGTATCCTTGAACCAATTCCTGAGATTCCCCTGAGCCAAGATGCACTTGCATGGAATCAACAACCTTTTGTGATTCTGAATAATGTATTTTATAAATTATTTCTAAGCATATTTTTCCTTAGCAGCTTCCCACCTTCCATGGGTCTACCAACCCACTAGCCTATGATTTTTATTCTTTGTAATATTTTTTTCCCTTTAAAGCATGATTTTCTCTTCCGCAATGCTTTTCTTTCCATTTTCTTGGTATTTTTCAACAACTCATGGGTTTTAAGGAAGAAATATCTTGATCCTATCAAGCACACTAGTTTTTGGATCTTGGAAAGCATCTCCTACTCGAGTGTTTCTTTCACAATTAATTTCTAGTATTTTCTTTTTCCAATACTAAAAATCATTTATTACATCATCATAGCCTATTGTTTATTTGAGTCAAATCCAACATGGATTCCTAACCAATCAATCTACAAATAGTTCAGTCTAAAGACATAATATATTTACAGAGAGACAAAGGGGTATGACATTGAAGGTAAGGTTTACGACCAAACCTATGGTGTTTTCATTTGTTCAACGCTATCCCATATTGTTTCAAACCTTTTCATGTAAGATTTTGAATCCCAAGCCTTAGCTTCTTATCCTTTCAAGCCTAAGATTTGGAAGAGATTTGTTGATGATACCTTCATCGACTAGCCTCGTGGTCATGAGAAATTATATTTATTCCTCCAACATCTAAATAATCTATCAAACTCCATTAAGTTCACCATGGAGACTGGAATTAATGGTATCCTTCACTTCCTTGACATTATCATCTCGAAGAAAAATGATAGCTCTTTCTCTCACCAGGTCTTTCGAAAGAAAACCCACACAAAGAAATACTTTCATGCTAACTCCCACCATTTTCCATCTCAAAATGTTGGTTTTCTCAACACTTTGTCCACGTGTGCTCTCAGGGTCCCCAATAAAGATCACTTGGAAGATGAAAAGACCCACCTCCGTAAAAAATTTAAGAATAATGGCTATAGTTGATCTTAAGGTCTCAAATATTTCTTAAATGAAAGAAAATGTCCAAAATTAAGAAAATATCAAAGAGAATTGGTTAACAATGTTCAACTTCCCTTCATCCAAGGTACCACTGACAAGATTTCTCATATTTTAAGGAAGAACAATATCTCTTCTACCTTGAGACCCATGAACACCATTCGTTACTCCCTCAGATTCTTCAAAGACTCGTTGGATCTTAAAAACATGAAAGGTGTTTATTTAATCCCATGTTCCCTGGGACCCCCAACATTGGAGAAACAAAAAACTCTATAAATGAAAGGATTAGTGAGCATGTTTTTGATATCAAACATTGTAGGTTACACTCCTAAGCTCTGGTGGAACATGATGACAACACTAAACACCATGTTTTTTTAGAAGATTCCCAAGTCATTGCAAGGATTGACCACTTCCATCACAAGAAGTATACGGAGGAAATCGAAATGCAAAAAGGATCTATCACACTTAATAGGGATTATGGATGGAATATTAGTGGTTTTTTAATCTTGCCTCTTTTTCCCTGAGTTAGGGCCTCTCCCCTTCTCTTGTCTTTCTTTGTGCTCGTCTCCCCTTTTTTGGTTGATTCTTGTATGTTTTTTTCTTGATTTTCTTTTTACTTTTTTCCTTCAATATTTTGTTTTAATTAAGTTTCCTTATTCATAAATTAATTCAAACTTAGTATTTTTTTATCGCTAGAAGAAATAACATTTTTTCTTATATGTTTTCTAATTAATTTTAATCAGAATCCGACAAAGATTTCTAAAAACTAGAGAAGTTGTTTAATATGAAAATTTGAGTGTCCTAGGTATTTTTCAGGATGTTGAATCCATTTATGCATTCAAAGATACATTCTAAATAAAAAAATATCACGTTCTTTCTTGAAATTTTTTTACCAAATTCCTCTCAAAAAATCTATTTGATCTATAAATTAGACTACAACATTTATTATTATTATTATTATTATTAATGGTAATACTACTATTTATTTATTTATTTATTTTTGTTGTTTTTTCCTTCAATATTATATTTAAGAATGATTTGAATAACAATAATTTTAATATTATTAAATTAGATACTTTTCTTTTTTAATAGTAACAAAATTAGAATAAATTTTAAGCCATACTTTAAATTTAGTAATTTCATTCTATATTAATTGTTTTATAAATGATTTAAGGTTTACATTGATTATTTTATTAGAATATTGGTTTTAATTAATTTATTATTTCCTTGGATGTTCATTTTTCTAACATTTTTGCATCTCTACAGTATATAATATTGTGTGGTTGGATTATTACGTTCATCTGAATCTTGTTGATGAATCACACTATGTGATTTAGTGGAAGAATTGTTGCTAATAACATTATGATTTAGAAAAAGCAAACAACTATTTAAATGAAAAGGAAGAGTAGATGACAAAAAGTAATTATGATATACAAACAAAATTTTTAAATAAAAGATATATGACTCAGTCAAGCCACGAAATAAAACGGACCGTGCACATTAAAAATATTCATAAACTTAACCATGAAGGAAGTGAATAAAATTATGGAAAACAAAACGTGCTAAACAGAAGAGCCAACGTCTGTTGACAAAATTCAAAATGACTTACAATCATCCCAATGACATTTTTTTTAATGAAAATTATATATGTTATATGGTGAAAAATATATGTAGTTTCTATCACGCGGGGCAAAGACATTTAGGTGATTCGAATAGTAACAATGAATCTGGAAACTTGGCTTCTGTTGGAAATTAATTCCAACTACTGAAGTCAATCAGCAGTAATTGCAGAAGTGAGAGAACAACGGCACATTGAAGCTTAAGCAAAGGTAGTTGCTACTTTCCTAAAGAAATTGCAAAAGGATTGGAAAGACTGCACAGTTGCAGTACAGAGCATATATGATTAGACCCCTTTGATATTCAATCTAAGGCATTAGCCGATTTCTTAAGAGCAGAGTTTAATGTTCAGACTCAAAGTCTTGTCAGCAGCGCAGAGCTTTGATTATAGGTTGAATCAGGCTTTAAAGGCTTACCAATATAATCGGCGGAGTAAATGAATGAGGTGGTAATCGCAAGTTATACTTGCAGTGTCTTTTTGATGTGTCGAGTTCCGCAAGCGAAATGGTTCACATATATTTCACAGTAGAAATGTTTTAAAGTTCAAGTGTCTTGTTGATGTTGGAGGTCCGATGCGATCATCGCAATCAGAGATATCACATAAGTAATACCGCAACCTTTTTTGTTTTGGGCCAATGCGATGAGTTATATCACATGCTATATTACAATCGCCCTCCACCGCAAGCCAAGGTCCACTGGTGGTCCCACGGACCACGCGGTAGTCTATTGAATAGTCACAAGTATGTCAATCGGGGGCTCATGTATTATGGCCCGATTGCATTAACCAAACACGGACCTGACGCATATTATATGGCGGATTAAAATATGCCCATCGCATCCTCTTTGTCAATCGCAATCGAAGCTTTTTGTTGGTCATTTGAAATGTTTTGAAGTCTCGACCCGATTCATTAATAGGGCGGATTTCATATTGGCTTATCGCGTCCGATCCTCCATCGGAGATCGGAGTTTTCATTTGAACCGATTTTGTTTGATAAGCTCGGACCCGATGGACTTATGCAATGAATTTAAGACGGTCATCGCATCGGGTTAACAGTGGGTGATCGGGATTTTAAAAGGGTCATGAGTTATGTGTTAAGTTGCGGACCCAATGCATTATATTTTTTGATTTAATTTTATTATATGCGCGACGCATATATAATGTAAAGGCCTGAGAGCTTGTTATGTAAGTTTTTTGTTATTCTACACAGAATAGAATTTCTTTTGCACAGCAGTGCGTTTGTTTTTCATTTGGTAGAGATAGAGTGTTATTGTTTAGTTTATGACATTGAAGTCACTTTAGGCACTGCTTTTTGCAGCAGTCCTATTTTTGTAATCCCTCTCAGTGAGGAAGCTTTGTAACATTTTTTTAAGGGAATAGAAGTTTTTTTTCAAGTGGAAATTCTGTCTCCTGTAAGTGAAATTTTTATATTTCTCTATGTTAGTAGAGGAGAGTATTACTCTCTCCATTGTTGTTCTGGAATTCTCAGAAATTCCAACATGGTATCGGAGCTAGTCTAGGCTCTTTGAAGGTCAAATAAGCTGAAGGAAAGGAGTTCTTTGTTGCAGCAGCTTCTTCAGCAGAGTGAAGACTCAGCCAAAAATAATTCAAGGTATTTCTCTATAAATTTTATTGTGTTACTGTTGTAGAACAGTCAGTTATTTAAATACACAATCAAGTGTTTTTGAATCATATTTAAGAGTGCAGAATGGCTGGAGCTAGCACTGGTATGGGTATGGGAAATATCCACCTCCCACTATTTAATGGGAAAAATTATGACTACTGGTCAATAACTATGAGAGCATTATTTGTCTCCCAAGACTTATGGGAATTTGTTGAGGATGGATTTGAAGAGCCAGCAAATGAAGAAGAGTTTGATGATTTAACTCACGAAGAAAGAGATATGCTGAAGAGCAATAAGAAGAAAGACACCAAAGCTCTCTTCTTATTGTGTCAAGCAGTGCATGAGAGTGTGTTTCCAAGGATAACAGTAGCCAAGAGATCCAGAGAAGCATGGGAAACTCTCAAGATAGCCTATCAAGGCATGGAAAAAGTGAAAACAGGAAAAATTCAGTTGCTAAGGAGAGACTTTGAGACTCTCTGTATGAAAGAGTCGGATACTATTGACGCATTCTTCACTCATGTGATTGGAATGGTCACACAAATAAGATCTCATGGAGAGACTCTTGAAGATA
This sequence comes from Pinus albicaulis, assembly GCA_034641835.2. Lineage (NCBI taxonomy): Eukaryota > Viridiplantae > Streptophyta > Pinopsida > Pinales > Pinaceae > Pinus > Pinus albicaulis. The sequence continues at coordinate 377,624,741 of CM076570.1, forward strand.
AGAGGATTGTGGAAAAACTCTTGAGGAGTCTACGCTCAAGATTCGATGTGATTGTCACCACCATAGAAGAGACTAAGGATCTCACAAAGTTTTCAGTGGATGAGCTACATGCATCACTGATGACCCATGAATAGAGATTGGGTAGGAGTTAAAACTCATCTCTTGATCATGCCTTTAAGACCCAAATGTATTTCATAAGAGGAAGAGCGCAAGGCAGAGGAAACAAGAGAGGAAGAGGCAGAAGCCAAAACAGAGGTGGAAGGAACAGCCCTTCACATTCACATGGAAGGTGCAACAGTCAAAATCACAGCCACAGCCAAGACAGCAGCCAGCAGAGTGGTCATCAAAATTCTCAAGGACAAAGGTATGATAAATCCAATGTCCAATGTCACTATTGTAAAAAATATGTTCATTATGCTAATGAATGTAGAAAGAAGAAGCATGATATGGGAAATAGAACTAGTGCAAATTTCACTAGAGAAAATATCAGCCAAAATAATTTATTTTTAGCTTGTAATATGGTTGAAGAAAAGAATGAAGATTTATGGTTTCTAGACTCCAGTTGTAGTAACCATATGATAGGAAACATAACAATGTTTTATATGTTAGATGAGAGTGTGAAGTCACAAGTCACACTAGGAACTGATAGCAAAGTTTATGTTATGGGAAAAGGGATTGTAAATGTTTTAACAAGGAAAGGTGCAAAGAAATCCATAACAGATGTTTATCATGTTCCAAGAATGAAGTGTAACCTCTTAAGTATTGGACAACTTGTCCATAGGGGGTATAATGTTTTCTTTGAGGATGATGTTTGTACCATCACGGATAAATCACCCAGCAAACAATGTATTGCTGAAGTGAAGATGACGAGGAACATGATGTTCCCTCTCAGGATGAGAGCAGATCTGAAAAATGAAGAAAATATTGCAGCAGTGGCACAAGAGACTTTCCAAAGCGAACCAAAATATGATAATTGGTTGTGGCACTTGAGATTTGGACATCTAAACTTTGGAGGTCTTAATCTGTTGAACATAAAAGGAATGGTAAGAGGTCTACCATTGATATAGAAATCGGACAGCCTTTGTGAAGGTTGTATCTTGGGGAAACAACACAGAGAAAGTTTTCCTTCTAGGAAAAGCATAAGGGCAAAGGCACCCTTAGATATTTTCCACTCAGATTTATGTGGACCGATGCAATTTCCATCACTTGCAAGCAGCCACTACATCTTAACATTCATATATGATTTTACAAAAAAAACTTAGGTTTAATTTTTGAAAAACAAAAGTGAAGTGTTTAAAAAATTTCACAATTTCAAAGCACTTGTTGAGAACCAAAGTGGGCTGCATATCAAAGTCCTAAGGATTGATAGAGGAGGTGAGTATATCTCTAAATATTTTCTACGTTTTTGTAGAGAAAATGGTATTCATAAGCATTTTACAACTAGATATACTCCGTAGCAAAATGGAGTAGCCGAAAGGAAGAGTAAAACCATAATGGACATGGCAAGGAGTATGTTAAAGGCAGAGCATTTGCCTAATGATTATTGGGTTGAAGTTGTACATTGTGCAGCATACATTTTGAATAGGTGCCCTACAAAAGCAGTTATGAACAAAGTGTCGGAAGAGGCATGGAGTGGAACAAAGCAAGGTGTCACACACATGAAGTTTTTTGGATGTGTATCTTATGCACACATTCCAGATCAGCTAAGGAAGAATTTGGACAGTAATGGGGAAAAATGTATTTTCATTGGATACAGTGAGGAATCCAAGGCTTATAGGTTGTATAACCCATCCACCAAGAAGTTTATTGTGAGAAAAGATGTTCAGTTTATTGAAGAGGAAGCTTGGGATGGAAGCATAAAGAAAACAGTGAATGTTAAACACTGTTTATCTCATGATGAAAATAATGATGATTTGGCTGAAATACATCACCAATCAGCAGCACCAACACAAGAGCAGCAATGCACACCCTTGAGGAGAAATGAAAGTGATTCTCCAAGCACACCACAAGGAGGAAATTCAAGTGCTTGTTCAAGCACTTGTACATCTAATGAAAGAGGTAAGAAGTTCAGAAATTTAAAAGATATTTATGAACAAGATATAGAAAATGAAGGTATCAATTCTTTGTTTTCTTTATATTGTCATGTTGAGAAGAAGCTATCAAGGATAAGAAATGGATAGAAGCTATGGATAAGGAGTTAAATTCCATAGAAAGAAACAAGACTTGGGATTTGGTTGAACTCCTAAAAGGTAAAGATGTCATTGGAGTTAAATGGGTCTACAAGACCAAGAGTAATGTTGAAGGAAAAATAGAGAGACACAAGGCAAGACTTCTCGTCAAAGGGTGTAAGAAGAAGCATGGGATAGATTATGAGGAAACTTTTGCACCGGTTGCTAGAATGGAAATTGTGAGAGCAGTGTTGTCCATAGCAGCACAAAAAAAGTGGAAATTTTACCAAATGGATGTGAATTCAGCATTCCTAAATGGAGTGTTAATGGAAGAGGTTTACATTGAAAAACCTCTGGGCTATGAAAAGAAAGGCCAATACCACAAAGTGTGCAAGTTGAAGAAATATCTTTATGGGCTGAAGCAAGCGCCAAGAGCGTGGTACAGTAGGATAGATTCCTATCTACTAGAAAATGGTTTTGAAAAGTGTGAGGGAGAACCCACCCTCTACATCAAAGAAAAGGATGGAAAATTATTGATTGTAGTTTTTTATGTTGATGATGTTATTTTCACTGGTAATGATGGTTACCTTATTGAAAATTTTAAAATAGTCATGAAATAAGAATTTGAAATGACTGACATGGGTTTTTTGAAATACTTCTTAGGAATAGAAGTAGAACAAGATGAAAATGGGATTTTTATCTCACAGGAAAAGTATGTTAATGTGGTGCTTGAAAGATTTAACATGCAGGAAAGAAAAGCAGTGATCACTCCCACAGTGATGGGATTAAAACTCAACAGTGAGGACAACAACAAGGATTTTGATCCTAGCTTATACAAGATCACAGTTGGCAGCCTTATGTACTTGACTGCAACTAGGCCGGACATAATTTATGTTGTTAGTTTGATTTCCAGATTCATGGGAAAGCCAAAGGATGCACATTGGCAGGCAGCAAAAAGAATTCTGAGGTATGTTAAAGGTACAAAAAGGTTTGGTATTTTATATACTGCTTCAGAAGGTTCAGACTTAGTTGATTACACTGACAGTGATTGGGATAGAAGTGTAGATGATCGGAAGAGCACTTCCGGTTATGTTTTTCACATTGGTTCAGGAGCCATTTCATGGGCTTCTAAGAAACAGCCCATTGTAGCGTAGTCTACAGTAGAGGCGGAATATGTGGCAGCTACAACAGCAGCATGTCAAGTAGTTTGGATGAGAAAAATGTTGAGAATTTTATGCCAAGAACAGGTAAAAGGGACAGTGATTTTTTGTGAAAATAGCTCAGCTATTGCATTGTCAAAAAATTCAGTTTTTCATAAAAGGACAAAGCACATTGACACCAAGTTTCACTTCATACGTGAATTGGCTGATAATGGTGAGATAGTTTTGTAACATTGCAGAACAGAGGAGAAATTTGCAGATATATTGACAAAGCCATTGGGGCAGAATGTCTGCTCAACTTAGTGTTCCTAAATTGATGTCATAAATTTTCAACCAGGGTTAGTCAACTGTTGAAGTGAAGTGCACTATATGTGCCTAGGTATCTGTTTCTCACTACATTGTGTTTAGTGTTTTTCCTAATGTTTTTGGTTTTGTGTTTTTATTCTAAGAGGAAAAGAACTAAGTGTTGGTAAAGAGAAGTTGTTGGTCACACTAAAACAGAGCAAAACCTATTCTAAACTATGTATGGCACTTGAAAAAAGAAAATGCAAAACTTTGACAAGAAAAATAACTCATAACATAAATTCAATAACTCATAACATAAAATCAACCCAATTCATTCATTAGAAATATGTTGGAATAACTTGAGAAAAGGATAAGTTTAATGCAATGAGGTTCTTCTAAGTAAACAACAATCTACAATATCACAGAGAAAATCTCATCCATGACTAGAAATTTGTTGGAACACATTTGGAAAAGATAGTCTGCAACATAGTGAGTGACTCTATTCTAAATTATCCTATGACACTGAAATTAATCCATTCTGCAACTCAAATTTTCACTACTAAGCCTCGTTCGAAAGTTAGAAATATTTTGGAATAGTTTTGGAAAACAATGCTATTTGTAAAATTATAAGGGATTGCAGAACAGTCAAGGCCTTGAACTGATATCACTAATTCCTGTCCATATGATGATGTGTTGGAAGAGATTAATAACAAGAGTAGTTTGTAAATAATGAAGGCCTTGAAGTATAATGGAACAAAATTAGTATACAACTAACTAATGAAACTGGAAATACATTAAACAGAACTGAACAAGAATGCAATCAGTCAAACTTGAAATACAGTGAACATAATTTAACTAGAGTGCCATTAACCTCGAGAGTTTTACAACTAAACTAAAATGCAACTAATCACTGAAATACTACAACTCTATCTCATTTGATGTTAGTGATATTTCGGAACAATTCATAAGACAAATACTGGCTGTAACAATTGATGTCAGTGAGCATAAAAATATGAAGTTCAGAAAAATGCAACTAGACTCTAAAACACCACAGCTATGTCTCATTCAGTGTTAGTGATATTTTGGAACAATTCGTAAGAACAAGACTAGCTGTAACATTTGATGTGAATGAGCATAAAAAAATAAAGTTTAGAAAACTACTTGAATTAGGAATGAAACAAGGCTAAATTTACTTATCTAAACAATATGCACAGAGCTTCTCGGGCAGTAGGGGCCCTCTACCACCAGATTAGCATACAAATATCCTCAATATTGCCTTGGATCATGCAATCGAGTTGAATGTCTTTCATTAAAGATAAAATTCTTCAGAAAGAGAGTATTACAGACTTTTGAGATCTAACAACAAAACATCAATCTAGCTAGTTGTCTCTCGGTCTCCCGAATCATTCTTATAAAAGAAATACATAACTACCCTTGAGAGGAAATAGGGATAAGTGTCTTTCCCAATTAAAATCAAATTAGAACTCTTGTGGAAGCCTCGTACTCTTGCTGGAGACATCTGTAGAGTCTCTGTCCTAGTAGGAACCTGCTTCTTAGTTTTGATCTCTTCCACGTGCATAACCACCTATGGATTCTTGCTCACACTTCGTAGAGAGCAAGAAATGATGGGGGAGTGTTGTGGAATTCACCCATATGCATTTTTATTTGAAGTGACACTTGTAACCTATGAGAACATGAGGATAGCTGCGGAATAGGTGACAAGCTACAGAATGCATGCATTCTGTAGCTGAGTCTAGTACAAAATTACTACAACAACAAAACCATGAAAATATAGCAATTCAGTCATTGTATACATTCCTAAAGTGACTTTAATTAATCCTATTCATCATTTAAGCCTGTAATTGATAAGGGACAAAGGAAATGAAGTGAAATTGGGTGAAATAAAAGGACATATTTGGGGCTCAACACAGAAGACCTTTGAATTTTTAAGAAAATTCTTGGGTATGACAGACAACCCAGCAGTTGAAATTAAGGGGGAGTGTTGGAAATTAATTCCAACTACTAAAGTCAATTAGTAGTAATTGCAGAAGTGAGAGAACCACAGCACATTGAAGTCTAAGCAAAGGCAGTTGTTGCTTTCTTAAAGCAATTGCAAAAGGATTGGAAAGACCGCACAGTTGCCGTACATAGAAGATATGATTAGACCCCTTTGATATTCAATCTAAGGCGGTAGTCGATTTCTTAAGAGCAGCGTTTAATGTTCAGACTCAAAGTCTCACCAGCAGCACAGAGCTTTGATTACAAGTTGAATTAGGCTTTAAAGCCTTACCAATATGATCGACGGAGTAAATGAATGAGGCGGTAATCGCAAGTTATACTTGCAGTGTCTTGTTGATGTGGCGAGTTCAGCAAGTGGAACGGTTCACATATATTTCACAGCAGAAATGTTTTAAAGTTCAAGTGTCTTGTTGATGTTGGAGGTCCGAAGCAATCATCGCAATCGGAGGAATCACATAAGTAATACCACAAATTTTTTAGTTTTGGGCCGATGCGATGAGTTATATCGCATGTTATATTACAATCGCCCTCCACCGCAAGCCGAGGTCCACGGGTGGTTCGACACACCACGTGGCAGTCTATTGAACAGTCGCAAGTATGTCAATCGTGGGCTCATGTATTATGGCCCGATTGCATTAACCAAACACGGACCCGATGCATATTATATGGCGGATTCAAATATGCCCATCGCATCCACTTTTCCAATCGCAATCGGAACTTTCGGTTGGTTGTTTGAAATGTTTTGAAGTCCAGACTCAATTCATTAATAGGGCAGATTTCATATTGGCTTATCGCATCTGATCCTCCATCGGAGATCGGAGTTTTCATTTGAACCGATTTTTTTTGATAAGCCCTGACCCGATGGACTTATGCAATGAAGTTAAGACAGTCATCACGTCCGGTTAAAAATCGGTGATCGGGATTTTAAAAGGGTCGCGAGTTATGTGTTAAGTTGCAGAACCGATGCATTATAGTTTTTGATTTAATTTTATTATATGTGCGGCGCATATATAATGCAAAGGCCTGAGAGCCTGTTATGTAAGTTTTTTGTTATTCTACACAGAACAGAATTTCTTTTGCACAACAGTACGTTTTTTTTTCATTTGGCAAAGACAGAGTGTTATTGTTTAGTTTGTGACAATGAAGTCACTTTAGGCACTGCGTTTTGCAGCAGTCCTATTTTTGTAATCCCTCTCAGTGAGGAAGCTTTGTAACATTTTTTTAAGGGAATAGAAGTTTGTTTTCAAGTGGAAATTTTGTTTCCTGTCAGTGAAATTTTAATATTTCTCTGTGTTAGTAGAAGAGATTATTACTCTCTCCATTGCTGTTATGGAATTCTCAGAAATTCCAACAGCTTCGAAGCCAACCTCTTCCTTTTTTGACATATAAATAACATGTATTTCGTTACAAATTCTGATCTGTATAAATATTTGTAGTGTTTGAAATCTGTTTTGGGGAGAGCGCGTTTATCAGTTTAATTTTGATCATCATCATGATGCAAAGTGCATTCCAGATGATTGTAGGTTTCTTTAAGGGGAAATCATCTTCCTCTTATATGCCGAAGGAATCATGTAAAGGGAATGAGAAGAAGAAAGAGGAGGACGCGAAGAGCAAGAAAGCTCCAATACCCACCTCCTACTTCCCTCTCGGATCCAAACTCTCTCGCCTATAGTGAGTGAATGCCATATTAATGCATATTATACCATAATGTTTGTCCTAGAGTTTCAGTCTGTATGAAACAAGTACAGTCTTTGAAATCTGCAATTGTAGTTTGATTTTGATCATCATGGTGATGGAGAGTGTTAATTTAAAGGGAAATCTCTGTATCAAAATAATCGTGTAAAGTGAAGATATTCGGTGGTGGATCAAGTGGAATCCAATTTGGGATCAGATCGCTGGCCTTTGGGAATAGTGGAATTTGATGCCTAGAAATTGAGCACAAATTCTGAACTTGGATTTTCATAGATACAAAATGTATGACATTTTTTTCTCGAGGATCACTTCAAGGTTGTCATATTTAATAAAAAATAGAAAAACAAATTTATAGTAATATAACGTTTGTATGTATTTAAGAAAGATTGAACTTTGTATGTATTTAAGAAATATATACAGTCAGGAGATACATCAAATTTTAATTATTCTACTTCCAAATCTATATCATTTACACTTTCTTTTCATTTAACATTAAACCGAGGTAGTAATATCAATTTTACAAGAATCATATCTTTACACTTTCTTTTCATTTCACATCTAAAGAGACTGTAATTCGAAACGCACCCATCTTTCTTCCCTTGCATTTTGAAATTGTTTCTGAGAAAATCTAAATTGGCTCCAAGAACATTGATGGACTTGCTTTACTTTAGTCTCTAAATTCAATGTTAAGCATGAACCTTCTCTTAATGTATCTCTTACATGGACTATTTTTTTCCATTTTTTTTTTTTTTACTAACACACCAAACTAGAAACCTCCCAAACTTTTTTAGTAATATTGTTGTTATTCATATTTTCTAATTTTAAAAATTAAGATAGATATTTTTTGATCTCTAAGACATGCAACCTGATTTTTTTTGTAAATTTGGTAGATTCTTTCTATTCATTCATTTTTCAAAAAATAACAGGTTTCATCATATTATGTTCTTGGTAGCCTCAACCTGCTAGTGGGAAACAAAGTCTGTTGCCCACCTCCATATGTTAAAAGCCAACAAAAATTGAAATTGTTTGATTTTGTCTCTAGATGCTTTATACCCTATAATATCTACTGTCTCTTTTAACACCCTAGCTATTATAAATGTAAATGCTATATTACCACATCATGTTTCAAAAAACCAAAGTTTTCTAAACTTCTTCAGTTACTCACATGATGATTCAATCGGTGTCGGATCTTTTGCACTCGACCCGGGAATGTCTACTTGGTGCAAGTTTTGAAGTTTTCGTTCTATATGTTCGATACTATGTCTCTACACTTGTATTTCCTATATATCCCTATGAATTTCAGCTGAGGGTGCCTTTGGATCTCCTCCTACTTCCTAAATTTCCATGACGACCTTTTCCATTAAACATTTCATAGTCTAGTAAAGGTGGATTGCCTGCTTAAACAAGTTCAGTCTTCCTCTTGTATTTCTGGGGTGTGTCACCATGCACCCCATTTCATCATCTGGAATGTCTTCTTCAACCTTTGTGTTCAAGTCTATTTCACATACTTGAGGTACAGCCCCAATTCCATAAGCATGTATCAAGTTCTGCATATTTTCTTAGTATTTTTTCTTGCCTCTTTTGTGTTGAATTTTTTTTGCTAGTTTATGTTTTCGTTTTCCCTTTCATTTTTTCTAGCTACTCGGGTTGTTTTCCTTTCCCTAGTTTGCGTTGACCTTTTTTTTCTAGCTATTCGGGTTGACTGCCTTTCCCTAGTTTGCGTTGACTTTTTTTGGCTAATTGATGCCTTCGTTTTCCCTTTCATCTTTTTTAGCTATTCAGGTTGAGTGCCTTGCCCTCCCTCAGCTACCTTTTCTTGCCTGAGCTTTCACCATTTTCCTTTTTTTGAGGCCCCGAATAGCTCTACCTACACTCCTTTCCCTCCCTTTCCCTCCCTCCTCTACCTTTTCCTGCCTAAGATTTTACCATTTTCCTTTTTTTGAGGCCCCTAACTAAGTGCAGAGTGGAGAGATAGACAAGCTAGAAAGGCCTATAAAGTCAAAACGAAAAATTTATTTTTCCTGTCATCATTGTTATTTTAGTCTACTTCCCATCCAAGTTGATCTTAAATTAAAAAAAAATAATAACCATTAAAAACCAAATATCACTTTGGTGAATTTTGTGGAATATCAAATCTGAAATTTTTTTTTATCACTAACATTTAATATTTTGATTTTAATAATTTTAATTTATGCAGACTAATTCGGGATAGATAATATCAATATGTTTATTCAATTTGTTCATATATAGAGATATGAGATATCAATGACAATTAGATAAGTTGTTGAGAAATTACAATTAATATATGGAAATATGTGATATCAATGACAATTACAGAACTTATTGAGAAATTACAATTCATATATAAAGATACGTGATGTAAATGAAATGAAAAATGAAATCTAAAAGTCCAATTGATTAAATATAACAAGTTATTTTTTGTAATCTTTTTTTTTTTTAATTATTAATATAAAACACGTATATATATAACTTTTTTGAATGAACTATATGTAACAACCATCATGAAAAGAATAATAGAGAAATTACAATTCATATATAGAGGTACCTGATATAAATGAAATGAAAAATGAGATCTAAAAGTCTAGTTTATTAGATATAACCAATTATGTTTTATAATTTTTTTATTTTTATTTTTATTATTAATATAAAACACGTGTATATATAACTATATTTTTTTGAATGAACTACTTGTAACAAGAAGCACCTAGTAACTACTTAATGATACCTATAAAAATTCGAAAAGTAAAAGCCAAGTTGATCTTAAATTAAAACAAATAACTATTAAAAATTAAAAATCACTTTGGTGAATTTTATGGAATATCAAATCTAAAAAATCTTTTGTCACAAACATTTTAATATTTTGATTGTAATAATTTTAATTTATGGATACTAATTAGGGATTGATAATATCAATACCTTTACTCAATTTAAGAGATATGAGATATTAATAAAAATTAGAGAACTTGTTGAGAAATTACAATTAATATATGGAAATATGTGATATTAATGACAATTAGAGAACTTGTTGAGAAATTACAATTCATATATGGAGATAATTGATATAAATGAAATGAAAGATGAAATCTAAGAATCCACTTTATTAAATATAACAAGTTATAACAACAGTTATGAAAATAATAATCGAGAAATTTCAATTTATATATGGAGATAAGTGATATAAATGAAATTAAAAATGAGATTTAAAAATTTTGTTTATTAAATATAACAAGTTATTTTTTTAATCTTTTTATTTTTATCTTAATTATTAATATAAAACACGTGTATATATAATTTTATCTTTTTGAATTAACTACATGTAACAACCATTGTGAAAAGAATAATGAAACATCAAGTAACTACTTAATGATACCTCTAAAAATTCAAAAATTAAAATCCAAGTTGATCTTAAATTAAAACAAATAACCATTAAAAAACACTTTGGTGAATTTTGTGAAATATGAAATCTAAAACTTTTCTATCACTACCATTTTAATATTTTGATTATAATAATTTTAATTTATGCATACTAATTTGGGATAGATAATATCAATATGTTTACTCAAATTCTTCAGATATAGATATATGATATATCAATGAGAATTAGAGAACTTGTTGAGAAATTACAATTAATATATGGAAATATGTGATATTAATGATAATTACAGAACTTGTTGAGAAATTACAATTCATATATGAAGATACATGATATAAATGACATGAAAGATGAGATTTAAGAGTCCAATTTATTAAATATAACAAGTTGTTTTAATATTTTTCTTTTTCTTTTTCTTTTAATTATTAATATAAGACAAGCATATATATAACTTTTTTTTTGAATGTACACTTAACAACCATCATGAAAAGAATAATAAAAATATTACAATTCATATATGAAGATAGACGATATAAATGAAATGAAAAATAAAACCTAAGAGTCTAGATTATTAAATATAACAAATTATTTTTTATAATCTTTTTATTTTTATTTTAATTATTAATATAAGACATGTGAATATATAACTTTCTTTTCTAAACAACTACATTTTACAACTATCCTCAAAATAATAATGAAGCATTCGGTAACTACTTAATTATACTTCTAAACATTCAAAAATTTAAATCCATGTTGATATTAAATTAAAACAAATAACCGTTAAAAATTAAAAATCTATTTGGTGAATTTTGTGGAATATCAAATATAAAAACTTTTTTTTCACTATCTTAATATTTTGATTATAATTTTAATTTATATATACTAATTTGGGATAGATAATATTGATTATGGAGATATGGGATATCAATGATAATTAGAGAATTTGTTGAGAAATTACAATTAATATATGTAAATATGTGATATCTATGATAATTGGAGAACTTATTGAGAAATTACAATTCATATATGGAGATACGTGACATATAAATAAAACGAAAAATGAAATCTAATTTCTTCATATATAGAGATATGGGGTATCAATGACAATTAGAGAACTTGTTGCGAAATTACAATTAATATATAGAAATATGTGATATCGATGACAATTGGAGAACTTGTTGAGAAATTACAATTCATATATGGAGGTATGCTATAAATGAAATGAAAAATAAGATCTAAGAGTCCACTTTATTAAATATAACAAGTTATTTGTTGTAATCTTTTTATTTGTATTTTTTTTTTTTTAAATTATTAATATAAGACACGTGTATATATAAATTTTTTTTAATAAAATACATGTAACAACCATCATGAAAATAATAATAGAGAAATTAGAATTCATATATGGAGATACGTTATATAAATGAAATGAAAAATGAGATTAAGAGTGTAGTTTATTAAATATAATAAATTAATTTTTGTAATCTTTTTATTTTTATTATACTTATTAAAATATAAAACATGTGTATATATAACTTTTTTTTTTGACTGATGTAACAAACATCGTGAAAAATAATAATGAAGCATTAGTAACTACTTAATGTTACCTCTAAAAATTCAAAAATTCCATGGCTTAAGGGCTTATTCAAAACATAGCAAAAATATTACTCAAACGGATAGTTGGGGTGGTGAGAAATAAAAATTAGAAATATGATCATTCTAGTAACTATTTATAATTTGAATGTTTATGTAAAATATATTTATTATCAAGAATTACATCCCATCTATTAATGGTTGGCTTATGAATATGTAAGGTGGGGTGTAATCCATCATTTCCTTGTATCTCATGGAACTTTTCCATGTAAATGGATAAATTTGTAGGTCCCCACCATACCTTTTTTTTTCCACTCAACTCCATTGTTTTTTGAAATATCTAGATAGAAAGTTTCTCAAGTACCAACGATAAGAGTGACTAGTACCTTAATGAGAGTTAAGTAAATTTGAAGTTATTTATTCAAATAGATTGATGTTTACATAAAAATGAATATATATATATATATATATATATATATATATATATATATATATATATATAAATAAAATTATTTAATTAAAATTAGTCTAGATCTTTCTTAACTTTTGATCTATCAAGTGTCCAAGAGATCAAATATCTCGAGGTGTAAACATTTCCTCAAGTTTTGCATTAAAAAAATACATTTGCAGGTCAAATATTCAAAATTAAAATGAATCTAAGTTGATTTTTTACACATTTAAAAATAGACTAATTTTTTACACATTTCAAAATAGGTTCAATGATTTTGTTTATATATATATAGTTTTTAGGTATGAAACATTAAGCTTTATTTTTGAATAATTATTATTGTCCTCTAGTATAAGAGTTTCTTAAATAGAAAAAAAAATGTACAAATCCTGCAAAGTTTAAAAAAGAAAATTTTTGATAAAATATTTTAAAATTTATTTTCTCAGTCCACGCATATTCATTTATCCAAATAAAAATAAAAAATAAAAATTTACATTTCCCCATGCCAACGGTACATAACATGCCAACTGTACATGCATATCTAGTTATTTTGTTTTCAATAGCATGGATACTTTTCAATTTAACCTCTTTAAAAGTTAGTTGTAGCGAAAAATATAGTTTTATTTGGTTGTAAATTGCACAACATCGCCCAAATAATTTTCAATCTCTCCTTGTGTATAGGTTATGATCTATTTTCTTCCATTCACGTCGCTTTATTTCTAAAATACATCATTGGTAATACGAAATAAATTTATACAAGCAAAGATTTTTTCTGAAGTATTGTTGTTATACATATAATATGTATCATTATCAATTTTACAATATGGAATATCATTTTCTATTTTACATATTGTAAAAAATAGTTTATCCATTTCCTTTATTGGTATTGTATGTCTCAAGTAAAATGGGATACTATTGACATAATACATACCATGAACATTTTGGGATTACATATATCACTAGGTTTTAGAAAAATAGTGCATGCCACTTTCACAATTTTAATTTCTCAATATTGAACCACGTGCTTAATTTTGATATTTGAATGTCAACTCTTCCGTTATGTTTGTTTAGGGATAGTATTTATCTTCGAAGGATTTCCATATAAAAAAATTTCTTATTTGTATTTTATTTAACAAAAGGAAAATGTGAAGTATATAACTATTATAAAGTTGGGCTCAAACATAGTAGCAATTTTAGATCTCGAAAGTATTTAAAAAGCCATACATCTACCTTTTTTGTTTACATGTTTGCTATAAGGTAACGCATATCCCTATTAATCCAAATGGTTATTTCATATACAAATTAAGAGATTGCAATTTCATTTTAACTTCGTGCAAAACCCAAATCATGAAAGACATTGATGAAAGTTTTAGTTTGAATAACAAAGAACAATTTACGAAGAGAAAGCAGGAATGATATATATATGTGAAAATTTGGAACAAATTAAGAAATAATTTGCCGTTACTTCACAAAGAATTTTGAAACTTAAAAAAGAGCTTTTGACATTGTTGGAATTTCTGATTATTCAGAAACAAATAGGGAGAATAGAGATTCTCCTCTACAACACAGAGTTTCAATATAAAATTTTCTGAATGCTGGACAAAGATGGAAAACTTTTCCATTTCATTAAAATGAAAGAAAACTATTACAAAATAAAAAAGATTCTTCCTCTAATAGAGGAATTTACAAAATGAGTGTGAATGACTGTTACACACGTAGTGCTTCAAAATACACTCTTCATCTCTCACAGTTCGCACATACAGTGCTTTTACAATTTTACTATGTTTTGCCTTCAGGCTCAATACACAGTCACACTCTCTGTTTTCTCTCTCTCTGTCTCTGCTGACTCACTGTCTCTACAGCGTCACACATTACATTACACTAAGCCTACGGGCCTCCTTTTTTTTTCTTTTTTAATTTAATTTTATGGTGCTTCTTACACTTTCCGCGCTATAACATAAAACAAACAGAATTTCAACAATCAAACAAAAGGCAGATTTCAAAACTATCAACTCTGGTTGATTCTTTATCGCGTCTGGCTAAACATCGACGATCGGTAGTTGTGCGGTGCTGTGGACGGCTTAGACCTTTGGTGAAGCGATATGCGATGTGCGATACTGCGACATCACCGATATCGCATCGGAAATTCGGAGCGGCGTTTATAACATAAAACAAAAAAAAATAACAATGTTTAAGAAAACCTTAATACTCCGCCAGAATAAATTTTAACCAAAAGTTTTAAACTGTCGATGAACCTTGGATTTCAAACACAAACAAACTATATTGCAATGAAAATTTGTGTCACAAAATTGCATGATGTCATCAATCCTGAAACCAACGCGAATGCAATCTGATTAGCTATTGTTGGGCCCCACTGGATTTTAAACCAAAATTGAACTGTCTTTTATAAAAAATTTGCATAAAAAAAGGCTGTGTTGATGTCATGGCAAATCGAGACGTGAAAAACTCATGAAATCAGATTCATAAAGTTTCTGGTCCATTTTTTGAGTTTGCTGACAAGGCTTCAAACCTGCGCAAAAAACTGCTATTGGTCCACGTGATGTGGTGTGATGGCATGTGGGACCCAGCTCCCTTCAACATATAGTGGCTCCAATTCAAAACATAACACTGGTGCGTAAATAAAATCTGGTTGGTGAGGGCTTTATGGCCCGAATTCATTGTGATAGGAAAACTATTGTGGCGTGGTTAAGCCACCAAAATATTCAATGCAGAAAATGACTATTGCAAAGCTTTAAACCAAAAATTTCAGGCTTCATAAACCCAATGATAGGGTGCACTCAACCTCTGTGCTTGATGTACTTCTCTGCAGTTGAAGTTAATACTTCAACACTCCCCCTTAAATTCAACTGTTGGGTTATCTGTCATACCCATGCACTTCCTCAGATATTCAAAACTTTTCTATCCCAGTGGTTATGTCAGAATGTCTGCAAACTGCTCCTTTGTTCTGCAATGTTTAAGAACAATTTCTCCATTGTTCACTAACTCTCTGATGTAGTGAAACTTTGCATCTATGTGTTTAGTTCTTTTGTGAAACACATAATTGTTTGACAATGCTATGGTTGAGCTATTGTCACAATAAATCGTTGTCCCTTTTACTTGTTCTTGACATAAACTCCTCAACATTTTTCTCATCCACAGTGCTTGACATGTTGCTACTGTAGCTGCCACATACTCTGCTTCTACTGTAGATAATGCCACAATTGGTTGTTTTTTAGAAGCCCATGAAATGGCTCCTGAATCCATATGAAAAACATAACCAGATGTACTTTTCCAATCATCAATACTTCCAGCCCAATCACTGTCAATATATCCAATCAATTCAGAATTTTTTGAAGTAGTATATAAAATTCCATACCTTTTAGTTCCTTTCACATACCTTAGAATTATTTTTGTTGCTTGCCAATGTGTCTCCTTTGGCCTTTCCATAAATCTGAAAATTAAACTAACAACATGCATAATAGCAGGCCTAGTTGCAGTCAAATACATAAGGTTGCCAACTATGCTCTTGTACAAACTAGGATCAAAATCCTTGTTGTTGTCATCTTTGCTGAGTTTTAGTCCCATCACTATGGGAGTAACTGCTGCCTTGCAATCCTGCATGTTAAATCTCTCCTAAACTTCATTTACATATTTAGCTTGAGAAATAAAAATCTTATTTTCATTTTGCTCTACTTATATTCCTAAGAAGTATCTCAGCAATCCCATATCAGTTATTTCAAATTCATCCTTCATGATTGTTTTAAAATTCTCAATGAGGTAATCATTATTACCTTTAAAGATCACATCATCAACATATAAAACAACAATCGACATCTTACCATATTTCTCCTTGATGTATAATGTGGGTTCTCCTTCACATTTTTCAAACCCATTCTCTAGTAGATAGGAATCTATCCTACTGTACCATGCTCTTGGTGCTTGTTCCAGCACATAAAGAGCTTTCTTCAATCTGCAAACTTTGTGCTCTTGGCCCTTTTTCTCATAGCCTAGAGGTTGTTCAACATAAACCTCTTCCATCAATACTCCATTGAGGAATGCTTATTTTACATCCATTTGGTAAACCTTCCACTTGTGTTGTGCTACTATCGACAAAACTGCTCTCACTGTTTTCATTCTTGCAACCAGTGCAAAAGTTTCTTCATAATCTCTTCCATGTTGCTGCTTGTAGCCTTTGACACCATGTCTAGCCTTGTGCCTTTCAATATTACCTTCAACATTGCTTTTGGTCTTGTAGGCTCATTTCACTCCAATTACTTCCTTACTTTTTGGGAGATCAACCAATTCCCATGTTTTATTTTTCTCTATTGCATTCATTTCTTCATCCATAGCATCTATCAATTTTTTATCTTTTATAGCTTCTTCAAAATGAATAGGATCATCAACATGAAAATATAATGGAAATAAAGAGTTCATACCTTCATTCAAAATTATGAATCTAGTTCCTCTTTTGCTTGGTGTACTTGTGCTTGATGAAGCACTCAAATCTGCTCCTTGTGGTGTGCTTGGAGAAGCACTGTTTCCACTTCTCAAGGGTGTTCCCATTCTTGCTTGAGGTGTCCCTCGTTGTCCTTGTGTTGGTGGAGGTGTTGCTGCTAATGAGGTGTTATTTTCAGCCACATCTTCCTCATCATCATCATGAGCCAAATAGCTTTTAACATTGACTGTTTTCTCAATGCTTCCATCCCATGCTTCTTCTTCAATCAATTTCACATCTCTGCTTATGAAAAACTTCTTGTTGGATGGGTTATACAATCTATATCCCTTGGATTCTTCATAGTATCCAAGAAATATGCACTTCTCCCCCTTACTTTCCAACTTCTTCCTCAGCTGATCTGGAATGTGTGCATAAGCCACACAACAAAAAACTCTCATGTGGGCGACTCCTTGTTTTATGCCACTCCATGCTTCTTCGAGAAATCTGTTCATTACCGCTTTGGTTGGGCATCTATTCAAGATATATGCCGCATAATTTATAGCTTTGTCCCAATATTCATTTGGAAAATGTTTTTCCTTTAGCATACTTCTTACCATATCCATGATGGTTCGATTTTTTCTTTGAGCAACTCCATTTTGTTGCGGTGTGTACCTTGTTGTAAATTGTTTGTGTATGCTGTTTTCTTTGCAAAAATGAAGGAATTATTTTGATATATACGCACCTCCTCTATCATTCCTTAACACCTTGATATGCTCTCAACTTTTTTTTTCTACAACAGCTTTAAAGTGGCAAAATTTCTCCAACACTTCACTTTTATATTTCAAGAAAAAAACCCATGTTTTTCTTGTGAAATCATCAATGAAGGTCAACATATAATGGATGCCTGATATTGATAGTGTTTGCATTGGTCCACACGAATCTGAATGGAAAATTTCTAAGGGTGCCTTTTCCCTTATGCTCTTTCCTGATGGAAATTTTTCTCTGTGTTGTTTTCCCAAGATACAACCTTCACAAAGGCTGTCTGATTTTTCTATCAATGGTAATCCTCTTACCATTATTTTCTTATGCAACAAATTCAATCCTCTGAAATTGAGATGTCCAAATCTCAAATGCCATAACCAGTTCTCATCTTTCACTTCCTTTTGAAAGACCTCTTGTGTTATAGCTGCTACATTTCTTCTTTCCTTCAAGTCATCTTTGAGCTTGAGAGGAAACATCCAATTGCTTGTCATCTGCACCTCTGCAATGACTTTCTTTCTTGGAGGTATGTCCATGATTGTGCACACATCATTTTTGAAAGATACATTGTAACCTTTGTCAATGAATTGCCCAACACTCAAAAGATTACATTTCAAGTCAGGAACATAGTATACATCTGGCACAAATTTCTGCTCTCCATTTCTTGCAATGATACTTACTGTGCCTTTTCCCTTGACAGAGATCTTAGTATCTATTCCTGTTGTTACTGAAGATTTAACATCTTCATGAAGATTGGAAAACATTGATATGTTTCCAGTCATGTGATTACTGCAACCTGAGTCTAAGAACCATACATCATCTTGTCAATCTTGTGCTACATTACATGTTAACATCACATTCTTTGGGTTCTTTTTTTCTCTTGTAACATTATAATTCTGCCTATTATTCATGTCATATTGCTTTTTCCTACACTCATTTGCGTAATGTCCATATTTTTTGCAATAATGAAAATGAACATGGGATTTTTCACACCTTTGTCCATGTGCATGATTTTTTCCACCTTGCTGGCTATTGCTTTGGCCTTGGCTTTGATTCTGATTTCTTCTCCTTCCATGAGTTTGTGAAGGGCGGTTTCTTCCTCCTCTGTTTTGGCTTCTGCCTCTTCCTCTTCCTCTGCCTTGACCTCTTCCTCTTCCAAAGGACATTTGGGTTTTGAAGGCATGCTCCAGTGATGAGTTTGAATTTCTACCCAATATTTGTTCATGAGTCATCAGTGATGCATGAAGCTCATCAACTGTAAACTTTGTGAGATCCTTTGTCTCTTCAATGGTTGTGACTATAACATCAAACCTTGAGGGTAAGCTCCTCAACACTTTCTCCACAATCCTTATTTCCTCAAGTGTTTCTCCATGAGACCTTATCTGTGTGACCATTCCAATCACATGTGTGAATAATGAGTATATGTTATCATACTCTTTCATACAGAGAGTTTCAAAATCTCTTCTCAGAAATTGTAGCTTTACTGTCTTCACATTCTCCATACCTTGATAGGAAATATGGAGGGTATCCCATGCATCCTTGGATCTCTTAGCTGCTGTTATCCTTGGAAACACACTCTCATGTACTGCTTGATAGAGATAGAAGAGGGCTCTTCAGTCCTTCTTCCTATTGCTATTCAACAAATCCTTCTTTGCCTCTGTCAAGGCGTTAAAGACATTTTCATATGTTGGTTCTTCCAAACCATCTTCAACAAGCTCCCATAAGTCTTGAGAGGCAAACAGGGCTCTCATGGTGATTTCCCAATAATCATAGATCTTCCCATTGAACTATGGGAGCTGAGTATTTCCAATAATCATGCTTGTGCTGGCTCCTGCCATGGCTAGCAATCTGAACTACGTTCAAATAACTTGACTGTGTTTTTTTTAAACAAAATTTTTTTCCTTCTTTAAAAGAAAAACTCTGTCTCTAAGGACTGCACTCTTTTAAACAAAAAAAAACTCTATTTTTGAGAAATACTTGTACGTTTTCTGAGCCTTCACTATGCTGGAGAACTACTGCAACAAATCCTTCCTTCAGCTTCTTTGACACCTTCCAAGAGCCTGGACTAGCTCTGATACCATGTTTGAATTTCTAATTATTCCGAAACAAACAGGGAGAATAGAGATTCTCCTCTACAACACAGAATTTCAATACAAAATTTTTTGAATGTTGGACAGAGATGACAAACTTTTCCATTTTATTAAAATGAAAGAAAACTATTACAAAATAAAACAGGTTCTTCCTCTAACAGAGGTATTTACAAAATGAGTGTGAATGACTGCTACACACGCAATGCTTCAAAATACACTCTCTGTCTCTCATAGTTTGCACATATAGTGCTTTTACAATTTCACTGTGTTTTGCCTATAGGCTCAATACACAGTCACACTCCCTGTTTGCTCTCTCTCTATCTCTTCTGACTCATTGTATCTACAGCAGCACACATTACATTAAATTAAGCCTATGGGCCTTTTTTTTTATATATATGGTGCTGCTTACACTTTCTGCGTGATAACATAAACAAATAGAATTTCAACAATCAAACAAAAGGCGGATTTCAAAACTATTAACTCTGGCTGATTCTTTATCGCATCTGACTGAACATCGACGATCGGCAGTTGCGTGGTGTTGCAGACAACTTAGACCTTTAGCGAAGCGATATGCGATGTGTGATGCTGCGACATCGTCAATATCGCATCGGAAATTCGGAGTGGCATTTATAACATAAAACAGAACAACGTAACAAGGTTTAAGAAAACCTTAATACTTAGCCGGAATAAACTTTAACCCAAAGTTTTAAACTATCGACGAACCTCGGATTTCAAAGAAAAATAAACTATATTGCAATGAAAATTCGCATCACAAAGCTGCATGACGTCACCAAGCCTGAAACCAATGCGAATGCAATCTGATTGGCTATTGTTGGGCCCTACCAGATTTTAAACCAAAATTGAATTGTCTTTTATAAAAATTTCGCATAACAAAAGGTTGTGTTGACGTCATGGCAAATCAGCACGCGAAAAACTCATGAAATCAGATTCATAAAAGTTTTGGGTCCAGTTTTGGAGTTTGCTGGCAAGGCTTCAAACCTGCGTGAAAAACTACCATTGGTCCATGTGCTACAGTGTGATGGCATGTGCGACCCGGCTCCCTCCAACATATAGTGGCTCCAATTCAAATCAAAACACTGGCGCGTAAATAAAATCTGGTTGGTGAGGGCTTTATGGCCTGAATTCATTGTGACAGGAAATATGTTGTGGCGTGGTTAAGCCACCAAAATATTGAATGCAGAAAACGGCTATTGCAGAGCTTTAAACCAAAAATTTCAGGCTTCATAAACCCAGTGATAGGGTGCACTCAACCTCTGCGCTTGATGTACTTCTCTGCAGTTGAAGTTAATACTTCAACAGACATTCCCTCGAGTATTTTTTCTGCGCTTCCTCCTAGACATTCGCTCTAATATGCTTTCAGTGTTTCTTCTTGAATTCACATACAAAGTGATTTCTCATTATATTTTAAAAATCCTCACCTCTCGAGTGAGTATATCTAACATATGCCTTTACTTTTTAAAGATGTATCTTCATAAATTGTTAACACATTCTGGATATTTAGTAAAAATTGTATTCTTCTCAAATCCAGAAATAATGACAACAACCGTGGGCTTATTGATAACTCTCAGCACATTTAGCCTCACAACTAAATCAATTGTAAAACATTCTCTCTTTAGTAAACATGGCTTTTTAATGCAAAATTAGCTCGAAAGCAAAGCCCAACACCTCTGATCGAAGATTTGCACTGGGGGATATGCGGAGGAAATTATGCTGCCATGGAAACCACTCTAAAAATATTCAGTTTGGTTATTACTGGCTTATTTTTTGATGTCCATAAAGACATTAGGGCCGGTTTAGAATGTCACATTTTGGTAGGGAAACAAAATGAAATCTCCCTACCTTTCCTTTCCAAGTAGAAGCACCTTTCTAGCAGTGGGGTATTGACTTCATAGGGAAAATTCCCTCGCCTTCCAGTGGCCAACATTGATGGATCCTTGCTGCCATGGACTATTTGACTAAGTGGGTAGAATCATACCAACCAAACAGGCCATAGACGAGGTAGTCATCAAATTGATTTAAGACAACATCTTGACTAGGTTTGGCTATCCTCAAAGAATTGTTCCCAATACGATAGTTAATGCTCAACCTATTTAAATTAGCAAAGATCTATCTTAACTCTAGTTCTATCAAATTTCAAGAAGAATTAAATCTCTTTAGTTGCAAACATTTTTTTTTAGTGTAAAACTTCTGGAAATCTTTACATCACATGAGATTTGATCTCTCTCCAAGCTTGAGAGATCCAAAATTAAAATGCATATAAATTGGTTTAATTAGTAATACTTAATAATTATAGTTATTAATTTTATTTTACTTTATTTTTACTTTTATGTAATTAATGATTAATAATTATTTATTTAATTATATCTAATTTTATGTAATTTCACTAATACAAATTATTTAGATAACATAACATCAAAGCAAAAGTATAATAGACTTAAGTTAAAAAGATATATATTTATAAAGTATTATGATTGTGAAATGAGAGATTGTTTTCAGGAATGTGGTATTGATGAGCCATTGCATTGACACATAGTATTGAAACACAGCCTATTTACAAGTTAATAATAAGTGGGTGTGAATATACATCATTAGAAATATTGTTATATTATAAATATTATTTTTTTATCTACTTATTAATGAAATTTAAATATGGTTACAGAATTAATATTTTATTTTATATGGTAAATTGATCTTAATTTAACCTATTATTAGTATCATATATATTTTAATGTGATAGAGGGTTTAGATATATTTCAAAAGTAATGATACCAGTCTAGATGAGGGATCAAATCTCTTTTTATTGTAAGAGAGGTTTCCATATCAAGAGATTTGGTCCCTCTCAAGATTGGATACATCAAATGGATCTAGGCTAGTTTTAATTTCCCCTTTAAATAGTCTATATTCCAAATGATTACCATGAGTAAATACCATGGGCTATTTTTATTTTTATTTTTATTTTATGTTTATAGATTTATTTTTATTTTTAATTTTATCTTATTTTTATCTGGTCAACCATATTATTTGTAGCATAGAGTATGGCATCAACAATTTCACCGATAATTTGAAATATGTTATTAGGAAGGACTGTGCGGTGGTTCTTAGAAATGATAAACTGCCTAAGAGTAATGTTAGTAAATCTGATTTCAATTCCCTCAAATCCCTTAAAAATTACTCTCACATTGTTGTTCTTAAAGGGATAAAGGAGGAGTCATTATATCATGGATAGGGATGACTACAGTAAAAATATGTTAGACCATTTTTGTGATAGTAGTAGTTACATAAAGCTTCAAAAAAACCCTTTAAAAAATGTCTCGAAAGTTGTGTCTTCTACTTTAATATCCAGTAGCACCGTGAGCTCCATAAGCCATAATCTTATTGACAACAACCCTCTCACTCTTAGGATTTATGGGATTCTACAAATTCATAAATGGGGGGCCCTCTTAGACCCATTTTCAACACCATTGGTGGCGCAACTTATCTCCTAGCTAAATATTTATCTTGGAAACTTAAGCCATTAGTTGGCCTTTCTGAATATTTTATTAAGGATTCCTCCCCATTTGTCAATGAGTTAAAAAATTTAAAGTTTGAGCTAGATGGCATCCTTGTCAGCTTTTAGGTTTTCTCATTCTACACCAGTATCCCTATCAATGAATTAGTTGATGTAATCAATCGCGTCACTAACCATGATACAACCCAATTGGTAGAGATCTACCTCACCTCTACATTTTTTAGATTTGAAGGTGAGTTAAACGAACAAAACAACTGTGTTTCCATGGGATCCACCGTCCATCCTATTGTTTACAATGTTTTCATGAAAGAGTTTGAATCCAAAGCCTTGGATTTTTCTCCCTTCAATCCTAAGGTTTCGAAGATGTTTGTGGATGTTAACTTCATTAACTGGCGTCACGGTTGCGAGAAGTTATATTTATTCCTCCAGCATCTAAATAATCTAACAAACTCCATTAAATTCACCATGTAGACATAAATTAATGGTAGCTTCCCCTTCGTTGACATTATCATCTCCAAGAAAAATGATGGTTCTTTGTTTGATTAGGTCTTTCGAAAGAAATCCTACAAGAAGCAATACCTTCATGTTAACTATCATAATTTTCTATCTCAAAATGTTGTTGTTCCCGACATTTTGGCCTCTCGTTCTCTGAGGGTCTCTAATAAAGATCACTTGGAAGATGAAAAAATTTATCTCCTTAAAATTTTTAATAATAATGCTTATAGTTGGTTCCAAGGTCTAAGATCTTTCTTCAATGCAAGCCAACGTCCAAAATTAAAAAAATATCAAAGAGAATTTGCTAACAATGTTCAACGTCCCTTCATCCAAGGTACCACCGACGCGATTGCTCAAATTTTAAGGAAGCAAAAGATCTCTTCTATATTCAAACCCCTGAACACCATCCGTAACTCCCTCAGATCCATCAAATACTCATTGGATACGAAGTGCATGAAAGGTGTTTAGTCAAATACCCATTTGATACAAAATACATGAAATGTGTTTATTTAATCCCATATTCCTATGGGACCACCTACATTGCAGAAAGGGGCCGCTCTATAAAGCAAAGGATACGTGAGCATGTTGTTGATTCAAACATTGTAGGACACACTCCTCATCTTTGGCAAAACATGTTGACAACACTAAACACAACGTTTGTTTAAAATATTCTAAATTCATTGCAAGGATTGACCACTTTCATCATCGAAAGTTTAGGGAGGCAATCAAAATTGAAAAAACAGTCTATCACACTAAATAGGGATGATGGATGGAAGATTAATGGTTGTTGAATCTCATATCTTTTTTGCTAAGTTAGTGCCTCTCCCCTTCTCCTCTCTTTCATTGTCTTGGTCTCCCTTCTTTTCATTTGATTCTTGTATGTTTTTTCTCTTTCTTTCTTGATTTTATTACTGCGTAGTCTAACTTAGAAGAAATAGCCTTATAGATGAAATAACATTTTTTCACTATATTTTTTTCTTGTTAATTTTAATCAAAATCTTACAAAGATTTCTAAAACTTAGAGCTTAAGTTGTTCAATATACAGAATTGCCATGGGGTTTTTCATGGTAGTGAATCAGTTTATGCATTAAAAAATGCATTCTAACTAATAAAATTACATTTTTTTTATGCATTCTAAACCAAAAAAAAAAAAAAAAAAAGTCACATTCTTTCTTAAAAGTGTTTTGACAAATTCCTATGAAAAAAACTTTTTTGGAAGTTAGACTACACCATTTATTATTATTATTGATGATACTACTATTTATTTATTTATTTTTTCTTCAATGTTATATTTAAGAAGTATATGAATAACGATAGTTTTAATACTATTAAATTAGATCATCTTTTTTTTAGAGTAACAAAATTCTAATAAATTATAAACAATATTTCAAATTTAGTAATTTCTTTTTATTAGGAAATATTTCAGTAAAAATCATATCAAAGTAAATTTTGCCGATGCTTTTCGAATGAACCAGCCAGTGTTCATTCGAAATGCATTGCATCGACCAAATTTACTTTGATATGATTTTTACCAAAAAAATTTACTCACAATTTCTTTTTATATTAATTATTTTATAATTACAATTTTAATTAATTTATTATTTGCTTAAATATTTATTTTTTAATGATTTTAAATTTAGTAATTTCTTTTATATTAATTATTTTATAAATGATTTAAAGTTTGTATTTATTATTTTATAATTATAAAACATTAATTTAATTAATTTATTATGTCATTGTATAATTTTACATAATTAGATCATTACATTCATCATAGATATAATATTACATAAGATTGTCCAATAACATTATGAACCATAAAAATTTGTATTCTGAATATATATATAAATTTGAAAAAGAAAACAGCTACTTAAATGAAAAGCAAATGTATTCGACAAAAAGTAATTATAATATAGAGACAATGTTTTTAAATAAAATATATATCACTCAGTCAAGCCACGAATTAAAACGGACGAAAAATCATCATAAACTTAACCATGAAGGAAGTGAATAAAATTATGGCGAAACAAAACGTGCTGAACAGAGGAGTCAACGAGCTACAAAATTCAAAATAGCTCACGATCATTGTAATGGTTGGTTTGTTTGTTTGTTTGTTTGTTTTTCTATATATATGAAAATTGCAGTTTTTATTATATTTTGATTGTTTTCATTACCAGAAATTTAGAGAGGCAGTTGAGATTGAAAAAAGGTCTATCACAGTTAATAAAGATGATGAATGGAAGATTAGTTGTGGTTGAATCTGGTCTCTTTTTACTTAAGTTAGTTTTTGTTGGCTTCTTCTTTCTTTATGCTGGTTTCAAACTTAGTATTTATTATGGCTTAGTCTAACTTATAGACAAAATAGAATTTTTCACTACATGTTTTTTGGTTAACTTTAATTAAAATTAGACAAAAGTCAAGTGCCCCAGAGATTTTTGGGAGTGTTGAATCCATTTATGCATTCTAAAATGCATTCTAAACAACAACAAAAATACATTGTTTCTTGAAAATGGTATAAATGAAAGACTTTCTGCTTAATTTTAATCAAAATCCTGCAATATTCAAGTGCCCAAAAAAATTTGCAGAGTGCTGAATTCATTTATGCATTCAAAAATACATTCCAAGCAACAAAAAAATCATACTTTTTCTTGAAATTGTTTTTCCAAATTAACTCTATTTCCTCTATAAATTATAATACACAGTTTATTATTATTATTATTATTGATACTACTATTTATTTATTTATTTTATTTATTTTTCTTCAATATTATATTTAAGAAATATATGAATAATAACAATTTTAATATTATTAAATTAGATGGTATGTTTTTAATAGTAACAAAATTATAATAATTTATAAACAATATTTTAAACTTTGTAATTTCTTTTTTATATTAATTAATTTATAAATTATTTAATGTTAATATAAATTATTTTATAAATTACTGTTTTTAATTAATTATTATTTTTTGAATGTTCTTTTTTATTAAAACTTTTGCATCTCTACATTACAATATTGCATGGTTGGATCATTCCATTCATCTTAATATTACTGATAAACTACACTATGTGATTTACTGGAAAGATTTTCCAGAAATAACATTATGAATCACAAAAATTTTGATTCTGAAAACAATATATATAATTGAAAAATGAATTAAAAAGGGCAAACAACTAATTAAATGAAATGACAAAAAGTGTTTATAGAGCCAAAGTTTTTAAATAAAAGATATATGACTCAATCAGGCCACGAAATAAAACGGACCGTGTACATTAAAAGTCTTCATAAACTTAACCATGAAGGAAGTAAATAAAATCATGGGGAAAGAAAACGTGCCGAACAGAAGAGCCAACTTCTGTTGACAAAATTCAAAATGACAAACAATCATCCTAGTGACATCTTTTTTTTTTTATGAAAAATATATATGTTATATAGTGAAAAATATATGCAGTTTCTATCACGCGGGGCAAAGACATTTTAGGTGGTTCGAATAGTAACAATGAATCTGGAAACTTGGCTTCGAAGTCAACCTCTGCCTTTTTCGAAATATATATAACTTATATTTCGTCACAAATGGCGATCTGTATAAGCGTGTGCAGTGTTTGAAATCTGATTTCGCTAATCATCACGATGCGGGGTGCATTCAACATAATTGCAGGCTGCTTTAAGGGGCAGAATTCTTCTTCTTATCTGCCGAAGGAATCGTTTAAAGGGGATGAGAAGAAGAAAGAGGAGGGAGCAAAGAGCAAGAAAGCTCCAATACCCACCTCCTACTTCCCTCTCGGATCCAACCTCTCTCGCCTATAGTGAGTGAATGATATAATAATGCATATTATATAATAATGTTTGTCCTACAGCTTGAATCTGTTTGAAACCATTGCAGTCTTTCAAATCTGTTCTGTATTGTTCTTTGATTTTGATCATCATGGTGATGGAGGGTGTTAATTTAAAGGGAATTCTCTGTATCAAAAGAATCGTGTAAAGTGAAGATGTCCGGTGGTGGATCAAGGGGAATCCAATTTGGTATAAGATCGCTGGTCTCTGGTGGAATTTGATGCCCGGAAATTTAGGACAAATTCTCAACTTGGATTTTCATATATACAAAATGTATGATTTGTTTTATGAAATAGAAAGACAGTTTTACAATACTATGAAGTATGTATGTATTTAAGAAAGATTTACAGTCAGGAGATGCATCCTATATCCTTTGTACTTCCAACTCTATATCCGTTACACTTTCTTTTCATTTCACATAAAACATAGTTAATAATGTCAATTTTACACGAAACATTTATTTACACTTTCTTTTCATTTCACATCTAAAGAGACTCGGTAATATTAATTTATAGGAAACATGTGTTAAAACATTCTTTGTAAAAACTTCCAAATGCGTTGTCATTCGAAACGTACCGCATCTTCTTTCCCTTGCCTTTTGAAATTGTTTCTAAGGACATATAAATTGGCTCCAAGAACATTAAAGGACTTGCCTTACTTTTCGTCTTTAAATTCATTTTTGAGCATGGACCTTTGATTTTTGTTTCATCACAATTTTTTCACTAACACACCAAACTAGAAACTTCCCAAACTTTTTTAATAATATTGTTATTATCCATATTTATGAAATTTAGTGATAAACTCTAATTTTCAAAATTAAGATAGATATTTTTTCATCTCTCACGAGATCATCTTAAATTAAAACAAATAACCATTAAAAAATAAGGACCACTTTGGTGAATGGTATTGAATAGCAAATTTAAAAACCTTTTGATAATAACATTTTAATATTTTGATTGTAATATTTTTTAATTTAAGCATATTAATTTGGGATAGATAATATCAATATGTTTGCTAAATTTCTTGAAAAGTATGAATGAAATCAATTAGAGAATTTGTTGAGAAAATAAAATTTATATGTGGAGATATCAATAAAATGAAAAATGAGATCTAAAAGACTAGTTTATTACATATAACAAGTTTTTTTTTTTTTTTTTGTTAATTCTGTAGGACCTGTCTTTTCTATTATTTAGAGAAAGTTGTCAAATAAATACATCAAGGAGAAGAGCCTCAACCTGCACAAAGGGAAACCAGGTCTGTTGGCCATTTTAAAAAGTTAAAGGCCAACCAAAATCAATATTGTTTCAGTCTATTTGTAGCAACTAGAAATACGCAACTATGTCCATAATACTTACATATACAACAACAACTATAATATCGCTGAACAAAAAACATATATAAACAAAAAGAAATTAAGAAGCCTAGCCATCAGAAGAGTGCACAGGGCCTGGATCTTCAGAAGATGACCCAAACAGCTCCACGCACTGCATATCTCGCAGCTGCTCTTCAACCCAATGCGATCATTCTGCTTTTGCTGAATCTTGGTCATGGTAGTCATGTCCAGTTTGATATGGTTGAGCTCAAATAACAGCGAGGAATGAGCATCCTGTTCCTTCATACTCATGAGGGCTTGGGCAAGAAGACATTTAAATCGCCAATACATCTTTACAGTTTGCTGGAAAAGGGATACCCTGCCCCTAGTGCTACCAGGGTCGAGCAGGAAATCGATGGTTTCTCGCTGGTGCTGGAGATCTACGTCAGCTTCCAAACTCTGCTTCTCCCAGTCCTGTATATTCTTACGAATAGGCAAAGGGTTGCTTGCAGTGTACGAATTAACCAAACTTTCAACCACTTGTTCATTGGTTTTACGCCCTCTCTTACTAGAGCGCGAACAGATTTTCGTTGCTTTCCCCTTAGCTCTTGATTTGGAAGCTGGAAAAGTTGATTTTGTCATATTGGCGCCCAGAAATCCTGTGATAAAAAAATAAGCAACAGAGCGGAACAGTAAGGCTGGGAATCGGAAATATGTACGAGAGTTTCGAAGAGGTGCATAGTGGCAAAATGCAGTAAGCCAAACAGAAGTAACTGCATGGAGAACTAGGTCATATTGACCGAGTATATGCCTCATATGGGAAAAGGCGGATAAGAGACCGAAAACCTCACAGAGCCGGCATACCACAGCAGAAACCCTTGTATTGCCGCAAAACAGCCTTGCATAATAGGCAGGAGAAGGTTTGCAAAGAGAAAAGATTAAACAGGGAAATAAACCCACATCATAATTCTTGACAAACCATATCGCAGAGAAGATATAACGAACCCCATAGAGCCAGCATACGAAATGAAAAACCCTGCCTTTCTGCCAACCAGTTTTGCATAGCAGCCAGGAAAAGACTTGCATAGATAGAAGAAAAAGCAGCAAAATAAACCCAAAGCGGAATTTTGCAGAAATAACAAGTTATTTTTAGTGTGATCTTTGTAATTTTTTTTCTTTTAAATATTAATATAAGACATGGGTATATATAAATGTTTTTGAAAGAATGAAAAGAATAATGAAGCGGCATCTAGTAACTACTTCAAGATACATTTAAAAATTCAAAATTATGTCTCTGTGGAACATCTTTATCATCAAGAATTACATCCCACCCATTAATGATGGCTTATTGTAACATCTTTTGTAAAAATCAATGTAAGAAATATACAAGACCATGGTTGATGGGGAAAGTAGAATGGTGGTAAGAACAACCTAGCTGACATTTAATTCGGTTATTATGGCTAAAGGAAATTGGAAAAGATAATGACAAAGGATTTTGAAAGGCAAAAAAGTATTTTTGGCACATTTTATTTATGAAAATAATGGAAATTTATTATGGCTAAAGGAAATTGGAAAAGGTAATGAAAATGGATTTTGAAAGGTAAAAGGTATTCTTGGTACATTTTATTTATGAAAATAATGGAAATTAGAAGAAATGGAAGGTGAAAGGTCCCATGTTGCATGTGAGGAGGAAAATGAAGGAGAATAATGGAAAACAAAGAAAATAGAGGCCTCATTAATAAAAACGCTTCTGAGGATCAGTGGCTAAGCTTTTTCTCAAACTTTTGTCAGTCTAGTTTTGGAGTTCTCATTATTCTCTCTCTCTCATACTATTGAGCACTTCGAGTATTCTTGGAGCACTCTTGGAGAATGTGGCATACTTGGATATTTGGATCAAGAAAGAAAAGGAATAGCAGGCAAGTGAAAGAGGACTTTGAGATCAACATCTACAATAGGTTCTAAGTGCAGGTACGAAGTTGACTGTATTATTTCCCCACTAGTTTTGGCATGTATGGTGTATGCATGTGGATTTTCCTAGCCTTGCCATTTCCTCGATAGCCATGGTGTTGTGGGATTATTTCCATTGGTTGTTTTCTGTTTGGTTCTCATGATTCCTTTAGTTGTAGGTTCATTTATTAGTTCCTAGAAGCCTTGTTTGGACAAATTCTCTAGATGTCTGATGGAAAACTATGGTTTGAGTTACTATTCCTAGAAGCCTTGGTTAGAAAAACGCTCTAGAAGCCCTAGATGGGTTGAGATACTAGTCCTGGAAGTTCTGGTTGGACAAACACTCTGGAAGTCATGTAACAGTTGGGGTTGATTTACTAGTCTTGGAAGACCTTCTTGGAAAAAACTTGTGGAGCCCTAGAACTACTTGGATAGAGATCAATTCGTGATGGTTGTGATTTCCTACCATGAGGTGGAATCACTGGTTTAGGGTTGACATACTTTGGCCTTCGGAAGCCCTAGATTGGTTATGATTGATGTGTTTAATGAGATCCCACATTTATGCTTGGAATAGGGCATAGAGGTGATTGGATGAAGAGAGATTTGACTCAACCAATCTATGGTCAGGTGGTACGTGAGAGTCTCATCTCTGGTTGGTTTATTCATTTAGTAATGAAGAGCGCATTCCTTTGGTATTCAATATGAAGATTTACTAGTTTATGTATGTTACACCATTTTTTGGTCATCTAACCTATTATTATTAGATGGATCTAAGTACACCATGTAAGACCAATTTTACCCTAAGTAAAATTGCTTTCACTATGAAAAATAACTTAGTAAACCACCTTTATTAAGTTGTTTATGGTCCAAACAGGAAACCCCATGAGTAAATATTAAATAAATCTACATTTGTTTGATTTTCCTCAAGGAATAATTAGTTAAACAACAGTTTAATTAATATTCTTGGTTATATTTAACCCAAAACAGGAAAATTAATTAGATAAATCATTATTTATCTTATTATTTTCTATGAATAATTATCTAAACCTTATTTAAATAATATTTCCTGTTAAATATGACTAAACCATTCATAAATAATTAAATAAATCATTATTTATTTGATTATTACTCAACCACATCCTTAAAATGATAAATGAATCATTTATTTATTTATTGTTTACAAATAAAGGGATCCGACTTAAGTCAAATTCCTTTTCCCTCCAACAAATATAATAAAATATTTCATAAAAGTTGGATCTTGATTTGGTTATAATATTTTAATTATGCATCAATATCTAGACTAATTGAATATTTTGTTATAAATAGAAGGGTTATTCCATTCATTCACTACCTTTTGTTGCCTAAAGATCATTCTGGATCTATACTTTTGGTCTGACTTTGATCCACCATCATTGTTATATTTTGCTACCATTTTCTTGTGAGCTCCCTTTGAGTTCCATTTTTTTCTAGGTTTTCTACACCATCAAGAGAGAGGGATTTTAGATTTGAACTATTGAGGACTTACAAGAACCCATCCCATTGAGGAGAACTGGTAACATCCTTCTATGTTTTCCTCCCAGGTGCCATTAATACAAAATTCATTCAACATATTATTGTCTTGTCTATTGGATGCATGGAGTAAATCTCGTTTTATTTAGTGCTTAATGTCTTCTATTACATAGATCTATATTTTTGCAGCATTTATCTTGATCACCTAATTGAAGATACGAGGATATTGGCAACCATCTTTGATGTTAGGGTTGTTTGTTATGCACAACTAAAGTGGTGTTTTTTCGTACACTTGCAATTAATATTCATACTAACAACTAAGGACTCCACACGGGTTTACGATTATGACCACTATCGTATTTTAGAGCCCTGCATATCCAGCTGCTTCAAACCCTAAGATTTCTCATCAGCCTCTTGTTTTGCTTTTATTGATGTTTTTTTTAACCTATAAAGCCATAAACTGTTAAAAATTATAACTTTCGTGTGTTTTTGGACCTATTGCACAGGTGATTGGTATCAGCCGCAACTGAGACAACACATTCTTCTGAAATCTGTCGCCGAGAGTGCCGAAAGTGAAGGTCACACTTTTTGGGCCAAAACCTGTGGCCTGAACCTCCAGGGTGCAGGAAATAGGTTGAAAACTACGACCTCTACAGAAAACAGGTCAGAAGCTGTGACCTGGACTTTTTGTGGGAGTTTTTCTCAAATTTTTATGGGTTTGTCTCGACTTTTGTTTAGGGTTGTCTGACCTCCGTCTCTACCTATTTTGGACCTGTACTTGTTATGTTATACTCAACTAAGTGGGAACCTAGCTCGCTAGGGCTTCAATACCCTCCACCTTCGATGGAAGAGTTTTAGATGTTGTAGGTTGTCTGAAATTTTCAGAGTGTTTAGCCATTTTTCAGATCTGATACCTCACCTTCAGATCCACTTCATATTAGCTATTTATCCGTCTAGAAAAACTCATTTATTTTTGTTTGTGTTTTCCTCTAGAGTCACCTCCACTTCCCTTCAGGATATAGCGTTTCACCCCCTTATTTACAACAATATTTCCTATGATTTGTTGTTGTTTTCTGCACCAATTTCTAGCAGATTTGACCTTTAGATCCCTGTCCCTCCCGACCTTAGATCTATTGGCTATTTCAGTTTGTTTTAATTGGTTTTTTTCCCACCTAAAAACTAGTTGTTGAGAGGTCCGTCTCCTTGGGTTTATATTATTTCATAATTAACTGTTTATTTTCTGTTATTTTAGTTTCATATCCTGTTATTTGCAAGTTTATTTAAAGTTATACATCACACTTTTTCTTTTTCTCTACAAACGTCTCGGTTTAAAAATTAAAATTTACACACTTACACACACACCCTAAGCGAAAAAGAGTTTGGTAAACACTGCCAAGAAAAGAATCTAACACATTGAAATCAATTGATCCAGCACCTCTCTGCTTTTGTTCCAAAATTGTAATCAAGTGATTTTGCACCTCCTTGACCCTGTTGGTCTCTTTTTCCTTTGAGATGTGTTTGTGTCGTCGTAATTGAACCACCAAGGCATTTATCCCAGAGACTTCTTGGCCTCCATCCTCAGTTTCTGGTAGGAAGACTTACTCATCCACGTAAAATTCGAGTTAGTCCTCCACCGAGTCCACTCTCTGACTCTTCTTCTGGTCCTTTGGGTTCTCCTTCTCATTCCACCCCCATTTCTCCTCCTATCACCTTCACCATGTCTGTTCCAGGACCTAATGCTGGTGGTAACCCTGGCCCTAATGCTGGGAATACTACTAATGGGACCGCAACGGAAACTACCCCTACTGCTTCCTTGCTCCCCTATATGGCAGGCCTTATTATTCTTGATTTTGACCAGTTGATAAATGACCCTATACATCATAATTTTGGTTGGCCTACAATGCCAACCAAGCTCCCTTCCGACATCCCAAATTTTTAAGGTCTTGCAGGTGAAGATCCTATAAATCATGTTCGATATTTCCACATGTGGTATTCGTCTAACTCCATTACCGATGACTTTGTCTTTCTTCGGTTGTTCCAACGTACGCTTACTAGTGAAGCTTCTAAGTGGTATTTTGATCAAGCTCCATCCTCTCATACCACCTTTGCAACTCTTGCCTGGGATTTTCTGTCTTACTTCCAGCTTCCCCTCCGTTATGACACTGATACCGAACTTTTGACTTCTTTCCGTCAATAGTCTGCGACCATCCTATCCAATCATGTCCAGGAATGATGGAGAAGAAAGAGCCTATGTTGAGCCCCTACCTTCGAATACCGTGTCTACATGGACTAG
The DNA here is from genome assembly GCA_034641835.2 of Pinus albicaulis. NCBI lineage: Eukaryota > Viridiplantae > Streptophyta > Pinopsida > Pinales > Pinaceae > Pinus > Pinus albicaulis. Next base: position 377,659,704 of record CM076570.1, read on the forward strand.
TTCCTTAGATTTCTCTTGCTTGCTATCGGCAAAGATGTTGCATCAAATTTCCCTCAAACCGAAGAAGCCACTCTCCAAATTGCGTTAAAATATGACTTGATCTATGGTCAATCGGGTTATGTTTATATCATTCTACTTGATCTTCCCAGACCCAGTGGTTGCATCTCATGCCGCCGATGGTTTCGTTGTAGATCTCTCTCATCCATACACTCAACCTCCTATGGGCTATGGTTTTCCTCAAGCAGGGGCCAACACCTCCAGCACCTTTCCCCCTCTCGTTAGCATGTATCCAAGATACGGCATGCCTCCTCGTTTTTCCCAACCTCCTGTTTACCACATTGTTACCCAACCTTGTTATTACCTGTATCTGCAGCCCGATGCTCCAGCTCCTCTAGCATTAGCACCTCCGCTTCCCTTGCCTTCTCAACCTCCACAATAGCAACCACCGCCCCCTCAGGGGTAGGTGTATGAACAGCAGGGCACAACTAATCCTCCTCCTTCCAAAAATAAGAGGAAAGGCACTCAAAATCAATCTACTCCTAGTAATGCTCGAACTAATCCACAAAATAATGCTCCTAACACTGTTAACCAGCAACAAGGCACTCAACCCAAGTAGGACAGGTATGTTCATACGAATAAGCCTTGTTCTTGTTGTGGTGTTTATGGTCATTACATGAACGATTGTCCTCTTTTACCACAGATGAAGTAGATGTGGGAGTCTCAAGAAGTTTTGCAGGGACAGTAAGCCTCCCCTTCTGTCCCTCCCAGTCTTGCGCCTAGTCAACCAGTTGTGTTTACTAATCCTTTCCCTCAGAAAGGATTTGTGGCTACCCAACCACCTAAAGGTCGGGCGGCAACTCAACCTCTTCCATATGGTACCTCCAATTACCAAATCCTCATGATGAACTCTGACCAACCTGTTATCATTGACCTCAACCTTCAGACTCGGTCTCGTCAGTACAACACGCCTCCCATTATGTCTATCCCTGAGCCACCTTCTTCAAGTCCTATAGAGCCTCTTTTGACACCTAATGGTCCCTTTCAGATCCATCAGCCGAAGGCAAAGGTTCATACCAATATCCGTAAGGGATCACTACACCAAAATGCTGCTTCTGGAAAAGTTTCCCATTCGTATAATATAGTAGAATATTTGGCGCAATCTCCTGCCGCCATCTCAACGTTAGGACTCCTCTAGTCGTTCCCTTCACAACGAAAAGCTTTACCATCTGCCATGGGCACTGTAGATCCTACCGATGATTTCTTGATTGTCTTCTATGCTGACCGGTCAGAAAATCCTCCTCTTCCTGCTTCTATCGCCTTCCAAATCCCAGTCAAAATCCGGAACGCCAACGTTTCTTGATGTATCATTGATGAGGGGGCATCCACCTATGTGATGCTCACTTCGGTTTGGAAGCAACTCAGATCACCTGAGTTGGCTCCTTCTAGGATCACTCTTCGAGCGTGGGATGGCCACGCCTCCCAGCCCATTGGCCTGTTCTGCAATTGTCCTATTAGTCTTGCGGGCAAGACTATTTGCATTTACGTAGAAGTCATTGATGCCCCCTTAGATCACAACATTCTATTGGGTCGTAGCTACACTTATGTGATGTCTTCTGTCCCATTTGCGGTTCACCGCAAGATGTCCTTCCCCCATAATGGAAATATAGTCACCATTGACTAGTTGACATATTACGAACCGAAGTCTCAGACCTCCCTTGAGTCCATCATATCTTCGGTGGCCAATAAGAAAACCATAGATCCTTTGACCAATGTCTCACCTAGAGTCTACAAAGACTCCTATTTTCTTGGTACATTCCCCAGTCTTCCTCCTCCTGTCTCTGATCCTAGCTCATTGAATGTTTGCATGATGCAATCGTCTTGGGCTGCCCTCAAGCGGCCTGCTTCGACTAGTCAACAACCTCCTCACCCTCCACAGCCTACTCCTAGCCATTCGATTTAGCCTTCTGGACCCCCTCCTCCTGGGCCTTCACCTACAGCTGGTAGTCACGAGTCTCTTTATCCTCCTCGAATAGTTCCTCCGGGCCTTAACCATCTTGGAGCCATCCCGCCTGGCCATTACCCCTCTAGTCAGATACCGTTCCTAGCTCCTCCTCCCAGAATCTACACGGTACCTGTTATGACTACCCTCTCTCTTCCTAACCTAACCTGGGGATTACCGTCTGGTACCTTGATCCCCCAACCCCTACCCTATCTAGTCAACCCAAACCTTATCTTGCTTTGACCCTAGTTCAACCGGTCCCTATGACTTCTCCCGCTGTTATAGTGCCTCAGCCACCTCAACAGGAACCATCTCCTATTGCAAGCGGTTCGGGTAAGCAGGGAAAAGCTCGCAAGAGGGCCTCAAAGGACAAGGCTTCCCCGAATGACCGTGCACCTCCTCCGCCCCCAAAGCCCTGTGCTTTGTGTGATGTCGTCGGTCATGCCACCCATACCTATCCTCAGTTGCCCCGTATGAAGCCCATGGTTAAAGTTGCATTCCCTCAGTCTACGGTCCTTGAAGCCTTTGTTTCTTCCTCGACTGCAGCCAAGAACACCAAGAATATTCACACCAACCAACCTTGTGCTTTGTGTGATCTCCATGGCCATTACTCTCAACGTTGTCCCCGCCTTACGCATTAACATGCCTCTTTAGAGGTATTTCAGGAGTACGAGGTTGAACAAAACCAATCCACCTCTCTTGTACTTGCATAGTATGCTACAGGCTAGCCTGAGGATTCACCCACTCCCATTGACATTCCCCCTCTTGATGTCGAGATGACGGAGCCTGTGGCCACCATCCTCTACCTGTCATCATCCATGAGACCCTCAGTGTAATCACCCTCTAAATCTTCCCCTGCTATTTCGGTCGACCTCTCATCAGCGATCACCATGCACTCAACATCAGTGGATCCCTTATCTGCTTGTTCTTTCGTCATCCCCTATGATGATGCGCATGTGAACCTCTCTTCTCATGATGATGATTCAGGTAGCTTTGTCGTGTCATGTGGTCTCCCTTCCTCCATTCACTCCATCTTCTATTGTGATGATGACATCATGGAAGCCTTCTCCACCCCTGACTTCATCTTTCCCGCCCATAAAAGGGATGGCACCATCCGTGTCTATGGTGACTTTCGCAGCATAAGCACAAGCTACACCTCCGGTAGCTCCCACACACCACCTACCCTTCTGCATGTGAGTAGTAGACATCTTGCCCAGATCACTCCCTCTCGCAGTGGTTGTTCGATCTCTACATTGCACTCAGGTTGCCAGAAATGTTCATCATCCTCCCATTTGTTGTCTTGTGGCACTTTTCAGATGGACCTCCCATCTACACATTATATCGGTTATGTCGATGGTGCAAGTCGCTACTCTCGGAATCTAGCCTCGGCAGGTTGGGCCATCTCTACCCCCTTGCATTTGCTAGTTCTCTCGAACGGTGTATGCATTGGAAATGCTACCAATAATCAGGCTGAATATGATGCATTGCGAGTTTTAGTAGCCGATTCCCTTTCCCATCGCATCCTCCACCTTCATGTTCATTTAGATTCCCTGCTTCTTGTCATGCAATTAAATGGTGTCTATTGTGTGCATAATCCTATCTTTTTTAGAACATATTTACAAGTGAAGCTTTTGATGTGTGAATTTGAAATCATTACATTTAGTCATGTACCTAGAGCACAAAATCACTATGTGGATAGCATTTCAAACAATATTATAGATTGGAATTTAACACACGGATTTAACACAAGACAATGATATAACATAAAACCATAAAAACGATGCATATCCATAATATGTGTCGTATAAAATGTTCTAGAGTCCATCAACTCTGATACATATGACATGCCCATAGCATGTTACCAAAACTCAAAACTGGGGGCACCACCTGCCCCTAAACCTAATCACTATCTAGAGGATCCCGAGCCAATGGCTCTGCTCCCGCACCTCGTAGATCATGCATCGCCTGTCCGACCATCGCTATGTGTTGTATGACCCCTCGCCACTCCGAGAGTAGACCAATACATGGCTCTATGTACTAGTCATCCAAGTCTTTCTAACTATGCTCTGAAACACTGGTCAGAAGTCTCTCACATCTACGATGGATGTCCTCCAGGAGGGCCACCGCATCCTCATTTTGTGGCGCTCTCAATCCACTAGGTCCTGCAGCTCCTGATACTGCAGGCCATCCCATATACCCGACTGGTTTTACTAGTGTTGTATCCGCATACCAAAAGTGAAATAATCAGTACCATATACAATATTATGAAACTTTACGTGCACATAAAAGATTAGCAATTTTTCACTTACCATCGGGCCCCCATACTCGACCAGGTGGCAGTGGCAGATCCAGGTCCCCACGATAACTCATCCCACTATAGGGATAGTCGTTTATGTATAGTGGCATTTGATCCCAATGAGGAAATAACTCGGTTTGGAACACTCGTTCGACCGCCCCACCTCCTCCTCTACATAGTAGTTTCCTCCACCGACGCATCCTGGGCTCTCTCGGGCCCCCATCATGGAGCTGTATGCGAGGTCAAAGTGTCGGGATCTTCTCGAAGAAGAGCGAGCACAAAATTGTACCATATGCACAATCATGGTTAACTTGCCACTTGCATAGCGACAATTGTCGTTTCAATGACAACAACATCATCTGGGCCCACCCATAGTAGGTCCCACTCAACACACTCTCCACAAGCATCATCTTACCTCCAGTGATGTGGTGGAGTGCCTAGTTGCCCAGGATCCGCAGCACCGCTGCGACCACAACACGGGTCTCTAACCTCTCTAGATCCCCGATGGGTATCCGAGTCCCCTTGACTTGGAGACCTAGTCGACAATGGCTCTCTACAAACTCCATGATATTCCACCCTCACGGTAACACTGGCTGAGTATTCCCTACCATCCCAAGTGGTGGGAGACTAGTCAGGAAATATATATCCTGGACCATCAACTCGATCCGGTGCCTCTACACTATAAAGACCTCGTGGTCTAGATCCCAATAGCTGACAATCCGGGCCAATAAGGGCTCTCTAGCTCTCATAATATGGTTCTCCACAAACTTCAAAACCCAAAACCTAGCCAATGCACTGCGGACACCCTGATCCTCCCAGATCTCCGACTGTAATGTGCCCAAGTCTCTCTCTCTCCAGTTGATCCGTAATTATACCATATCTATACAAAACCATCATATTTGTGAGTGTACAGATAGGAAATACTGTATCTCAAAAATCCCACTTCTCAGCCAAAAAACAGCACAGGAAAAATCCTCTCTGTTAGGTCACACTTTTCAGGCCCACTCCTAGGATAGGTCGTAGTTTTTTGCCCAAAACCTACTACCTAGGTCTCAGTTTTTGCCCCAAAAAGTGAGACCCAACCATGAAGAGGATTAGGGGTCTGTTACTGAGCTCTGGGGACCTAAACTGAACTTTCAATCCATTGAAATGAAAGAGTAGGGTTAGGCCTCTTACCTGCAACTAACGGATCTCGATTCCAACGGTTGGTTTGTTTGCTATGCTCACAGCAAGATTTGGGGCCTTCTCTCCTCTCTACATTCACCACAGCTCCACATGCAAATGAGTGAATTTGGAGGGAAAATGCATTATTAAAAGAGAAACCCTTGATTTTTCTTTCGCCTGCTACGGCCAAACCATAGCTCAGTTTGACAAACCGTTTCTACCACTGGAAAGCTCTCATGAAGCCCTCAAATGGGTATCTACTATTTTTTTGTGATTTGATACTTCACCATGACACATTGTGTCCATGAAGTGCCACTTCACCACTCCTCAAAATCGTATTTCTTCACTTGCAACACTTGTACTTGGGGCACCACTTTGCCTCCATACTTGTCCACGCTCGTGTCAATATTCATCGTGAGTTCCCATCTTGTACTCATGTTTATATGGTCCCCATTGGACCTTTACTATGTGGCAGCACCATCAAGTCATCCTTGGTTAGAGCATCCGAGTTGAGTCATCATCGCATTCATGGAGTCTATCATGAGTTCATTTTTCCCATTATAGTCCTCCATCCTTCATTGCTTGGTCCCTCTCTCGTGTCGCACATTATGGCCTCCAGTCCCACTGTCCCATATACCTCATGATATTGTGTCAGTCGCTGCTAGGTCATTCATGACCTTTATGCTCTAACAAGGGAAGTCGTTCGTCCGTTATTTAGTACCCCCCATTTCATCATCACCCCTAGTGTTCGTCTGTCAGTCACTCTACTATTTTCTCTCATGCCTTACTTCAGGACCCTTTATTGCCTCACCTATGGCGGACCTCCTTTTGTCAACATCTGATCATTTATTCTAGAGACAGGTCTAGAGGGTGGTGTACCTTGGTTCCAACTTCCACTCTTGTTCGGTGCCTCGAATTAGGCAAAGGGACTCCTTATAGCCCTTTGACTTGATTTTTTCTCAGCTCCAGCTCCTTACAGCATGATCGAGATCTGTATACTTAATGGTCTAGTGATGCAGTAGATTGGACCGGTGATTCCTTGGTGTGTGTGAGATGTTTCAGCCCTCATGAGGTGGTGGCCATATAGGTAGCCCCACCACCTGCTTGGATGACCTCTTCATTTCAGCTTTCGATGTAGCTCCATAGATTTGATGATGTCGACCTCAGCCGCTTACAACACCTTTTTGATTGCATGTATTAGTCAGATTTTCAGAGCCCTTTCCTATTTACAGGGGCATCTAGGTTGTATTTGTATCTCATGTACTCAGATATTATTGTACAAGTCCTAGCTATTATCCCAGGCATAGTATGTATGTGGGATTCATTATCATATTTTTATCTGGTCATGTTCATCCCAGCATGTACTTTATAGTTCAGTCCCTTGTTTACTGGACATCTTATTCTTTGTACTTTGTCTCGGCGGGCATAGGTATGCCTCCCCCGCCGCCTATAGCATAGGAACTCACTCATAAAAGAGACTTTTCACACCTGTAAGTCTTGCCTCCTCAGGGTCTAGTCCTCTCAGCACTTTGGTCTACCTTATATTTCTCTCTCTCTTTGACTTCCCCTTCGGTGTCTAGTGATTGAGTTCTTACAACATTCTTCATTCATACGATTAGCTCCTAATGCTCGCACGTCATGGGGCAATCTGTTACACCATTTTTTGGTCATCTAATCTATTATTATTAGATGGACCTAAGTATGCCATGTAAGACCAATTTTACCCTAAGTAAAATTGCTTTCACTATGAAAAATAACTTAGTAAACCACCTTTGTTAAGTTGTTTATGGTCTAAAGAGGAAACCCCATGAGGAAATATTAAATAAATCTACATTTATTTGATTTTCCTCAAGGAATAATTAGTTAAACATAAGTTTGATTAATATTCCTGGTTTTATTTAACCCAAAATAGGGAAATTAATTTGATAAATCATTATTTATCTTATTATTTTCTAGGAATAATTATTTAAACCTTATTTAAATAATATTTCTTGTTAAATATGACTAAGTCACTCATAAATAATTAAATAAATCATTATTTATTTGATTATTACTTAACAACATCCTTAAAATGATAAATAAATCATTTATTTATTTATTATTTACAAATAAAGGGATTTGACCCAAGTCAAATTCCTTTTCCCTCCAACAAATATAATAAAATATTCCATAAAAGTTGGATCTTGATTTGGTTAATAATATTTTAATTATGCACCAATATCTAGAGTAACTCAATATTTTGTTATAAATAGAAGGGTTTTCCCATTCATTTACCACCTTTTGTTTCCTAAAGATCACTCTAGATCTATACTTTTGGTCTGAACTTTGATCCACCATCATTGTCATATTTTGCTACCATTTTCTTGTGAGCTCCCTTTGAGTTCCATTTTTGTCTGGGTTTTTTGCACCATCAAGAGAGAGAGATTTTAGATTTGAAGTGCTAAAGACTTACAAGAACCCATCCTGTTGAGGAGGACTGGTAACATCGACATTCCTTCGAATATTTTTTCTATGTTTCCTCTCAACTTAGGCATTCGCTCTAATATCTTTTTAGTGCTTCTTCTTGAATTTATGTACAAAGTAATTTATCATTATCTTATCAAAATCCTCACCTCCCAAGTGAGTATATGTAACACATCCCTTTATTTTAATGACGTATCTTCATAAAATGCCTCTCTTTATAAATTGTTACACATTTTGGATCCTTAATAAAAGTGGCCTTCTTCTCAAATCCAAAAATAATGATAACAACCGTGGGCTCATTGATAACTCTCAACACATTGACCTGGAAACTAAATCAATTGTAAACTTCTCTCTATTTAGTAAACGTGGCTTTCTCATCCAAAAATAGTGACAATAACAATATGATTATTAATGATCTTCAATTCATTTAAACTAGAAAATGTCTCTTTTAATTCGTGCTTTATCGAGTGCTAAGAATTTTAAGTGGAAATCTCTTTTTTTTTAAATTTGAAGAAACATTTATTTAATTATTAATAATTAATAATTATAGTTATTAATTTTATTTTATTTTATTTCTTAATTTTTTTTAATGTAATTTTATTGAATCAAAATATTTTAATTAACAATTATGATTAATAATTTTATTTTTACTTAATTTGTGTAATTTTATCTAGAAAATTTACTTAGATAACATAATATTACAGTAAAAATATAGTAAACATAAATTAAAAATATATATATTTATAAAACATTATGATTATGAAATGAGAGATGGTTTTTTTGCATGTGGTATTGATGAGCCATGGTATTAACTCATAGTATTCAAACAAAGTCTATTTACAAATTAATAATAAATGTGTGTGAATATCCATGGTTAAAAATATTGTTATATTGTAAATATTATGTTTTCATCTACTTATTAATGAAATATGATTACAAAATTATTATATTATTTTATATAATAAACTCATCTTAATCTATACCTATTATTTTTTTTCTTATATTATTTAATGTGATAGAGGGTTTAGATATATTTCAAATGTAATGATATCATTATAGATCTATCTTAACTCAGATCTACAAAGTGATGAGAGGGATCAAATCTCTTTTCATTGTACAAGAGGTTTGCATATCAATAGATTTGATTAACACTTGATAGATCATAGTTAGGATGAATCTAGACTCGTTTTATTTCCCCTTTAAATAGGCTATATTCCAATGAATACCATGGGTCAATACCATGGGTTCTCAATACTATGGACTATTTTTATTTTTATTTTTATCTTATGTTTATAGGGTTATTTTTTTAATCTTATTTTTATCTAGTCGACGATATTATTTGTAGCATAGAGTATGCTATCAAATATGTCACTAATAATATGAAATATGTTATTAGGAATGATTGAGTCGGTGTTCTAGAAATGTTAAACTGCCTAAGAGTAACCTTAGTAAATCTAAATTTGATGCCATTAAGTCCCTTAACAATAAATCTCACATTATTGTTCTTAAAGAGGATAAAGGAGGAGTCATTATTATCATGGATAGGAATGAATAGAGAAAAATATGTTAGACTATTAATGTAATAGCGGTAGTTAGAGAAAGCTTCAGAAAAAACTTGTAAAAAAATTCTCAAAAGTTGTGGCTTATACTATAAAATCTAGTAGCACCGTGAGCTTCATAAGCCATAAGGTTATTGAGAGAAACCCTCTCACTACTATGATTTATAGGCTTCCAAAAATTCATAAAGAAGGGGCCTCTCTTAGACCCATTTTCAACAAAATTGGTGGGCCAACTTATCTCCTATTTAGCTTGGAAACTTCAACCTCTAGTTAACCTTACTGAATCTTTTTTCAAGGATTCTTCCTCATTTTTAAATGGGTTAAAAGTTTTAAGTTTTGAGTGAGATCACATCCTTCTCAGCTTGGAGGTTGTCTCACTCTACATCAATATCCCTATTAAAGAAGAAGTTGAAGTAATAAATCACATCACTAATCCTAATACAACCCAATTGATAGAGATATGTGTCACCTCTATCTCTACCTCTATGAACAAACCTATGGTGTTTCCATGGGTTACACACTCTCCCTTGTTGTTTCCAGCATTTTCATGGAAGATTTTGAATCCAAAGCCTTGCCTTATGCTCCTTTGAAGCCTAATGTTTGGAAGAGGCTCGTGGATGATACCTTCATCAACTAGATTCATGGTCGTCAGAGGTTAGATTTATTCCTTCAACATCTAAATAATATCTCAAAATCAATTAAGTACACCATGAAGACTGAAATTAATGGTAGCTTTCTCTTCCTTGACCAATTATTTCGCAGGAAAACACACAAGGAACAATACCTTCATGCTAACTCCCATCATTTTCTGTCTCAAAATGTTGGTGTTCTCAACACCTTGGCCACTTGTCCTCTCAGGGTCTCTGATAAAGATTACTTGGAAGATGAAAAGACCCATCTCCTTAAATTTTTAAAGAAAAATGGTTATAATTTTTCCCAAGGTCTCAAATCTCTCTTGAATGCAAGAAAAGTTCCAAAATTAAGAAAAAATAAAAGAGATTTGACTAACAATGTTCATTTTACCTTCATCTAAGGTATTATCGATAATATTTCTCAGATATTAAGGAAGCACAACATCTCTTCTACATTTATACCCGTGAATTTCCTTAGATATGTCAAAGACCCGTTGGATCCGAAAGATATTAAAGGTGTTTATTTAAGCCCATGTTCCTGTGGGACCCCCTACATTGGAGAAACGGGTCACTCTATAAATCGAAGGATTCCTAAGTATGCTCCTAATATCTAACATTTTAGGACAAGATCCTAAACTTTGGAAGAACATGAGAACAACACTAAACACCATGTTTTTTTAGAATGTTTTGAAGTCATTGCAAGGATTGATCACTTCCATCACCAGAAGTTTAAGGAGGCAAATGAGATTGAAAAAAGGTCTATCAAAGTGAATAGGGATGATGAATGGAAGATTAACGGTTCTTGAATCTCGTCTCTTTTAACCCAAGTTAGTTTTTATCCGTTTATTCTCTCTTTCTTTCTGCTCGTTTCAAACTTAGTATTTATTATAGCTTAGTCTAAATTTTAGAAAAAATAAAAATTTTCACTACATGTTTTTTGGTTAATTTTAATCAAAACTCGGCAAAATTCAAGTGAGCTTCTTCTCTCTTTCTTTGTGCTCATTTCAAACATAGTATTTATTATGGCTTAGTCTAACTTATAGACAAAATAAACTTTTTCACTACATGTTTTTTTCGTTAGTTTTAATCAAAATCAGGCAAACTTCAAGTGCCCCACTGGATTTTTAGAGTACTGAAGAATCCATCTATGCATTCAAAACTGCATTCTAAAAACAAAATTAAAAAAATCACATTCTTTCTTGAAATTGTTATAAACGAAATAACATTTTTCACTACATGTTTTCTAGTTAATTTTAATCAAAATCAGACAAAATTCAAGTGCCCAAGGGGTTTTGCAGAGTGTTGAATTTATTTGTGCATTCAAAAATATATTTTAAACAACAAAATTCAAGTGCCCAAGGAGTTTTACAGAGTGTTGAATTCATTTATGCATTCAAAAATACATTCTAAACAACAAAAAATCGTATTCTTTCTTGAAATTGTTTTTCTGAATTAACTCTATTTCTTCTATAAATTAGACTGCACAATTTTTTATTATTATTGATACTACTATTTATTTATTTATTTTATTTTTTATTATTTATTTATTTTTCTTCATGTTTTAGAATTATAAGAATAACAACCATTTTAATATTATTAAATTAGATAGTTTTTGTTTTTAATTGTAACAAAGTTATAATAATTTATAAAAAATATTTTAAATTTAGTAATTTCTTTTTATATTAACTAATTTATAAATTATTTAATATTTAGATAGATTATTTGATAAATTACCCAACATTGTTTTTAATAAATTTATTATTTCCTTGAGTGTTTATTTTTATAAAGGTTTTGCATCTCTAATTACAATACTACATGGTTGGATCATTACATTCATCTGAATTTTGCTGATAAACTACACTATGTAATTTACTAGAAAATTGTCTAGAATAAAATATTAAATCACAAAAATTTGGATTTTGAAAATATATATATATATAATTGAAAATGAATTTAAAAAAAGAAGCAAACAATTAATTAAATGAAAATCAATTATGTGAAAATCAAGTATGTGACAAAAAGTAATTATGATATACCGCCAAAGTTTTTAAAGAAAATATATATGACTTAGTGAAGCCACGAGATAAAACGGACCGTGCACATTAAAAATATTTATAAACTTAACCATGAAGGAAGTGAATAAAATTATAGGGAAACAAAACGTGCTCAACAGAAGAGCCAACTTCTGTTGACAAAATTCAAATTGACTTACAATCCCAGTGAAAAATATATATGTCATATAGGGAAAAATATATGCAGTTTCTATCACGCGGGATAAAGACATTTTAGGTGATTCGAATAGTAACAATGAAACTTGGCTTCGAATCCAACCGTTGCCTTTTTCGAAATATAAATAAGGATGGCTACAAGGCAGTTAGTTTCTGCCTTGAGCCTAAGTTCGAGTAGTGAACTGCCTTGATGCAACGATAGGTTTAAGAGAAATGTAAGTATGGGAAAAGCTCAGATCACTGTTAGTATATAAAGGAAAAATTGACCAATACAGGGGAAATGTGGATTGATTTGATTTTTTTTTATAGATGTGGTAATGTGGATTGATTTGGTTTTTTGAGAAGAACTTATAAAAATTAATTGGTATAACTAATGAAACTTTCACATAAACTTATTTGAAGGACCTGCAAAAGAAAATAATTTTTCCGGAACTTGAAAGAGTTAAACATAAATGAGAGGCAGGCAGATATTATTCATTTCTTTAATCGAAGGTACTCCTCCTATTTGAGAAATCACAAAGCTTTGTCTGTATATCTAGCTTTTTATATCCAATGCTCAGATCCTAGATGTTACGAATCCACGTTGACCAACTCAGGAAGAGAGAGCGCACAGTGTCTACATTATTAAATTTATAGTCCCTGCATTATTAAAATCGATCCTAAATCACTTTATAGAGCCTCTCAAGAAAATAAGAAATTTTTTAATAACGCAAGGGTTGTACTTTGTCTTCCCATAAGGATTTGGGAAAATACCACAATAATGAAACCATGAAAACCGTAATGAAAACTATAGGAAAGAAAATCATTGAAAACTGTAATGAAAACCATAGGAAAGAAAATCATTAATGATTTTTGGGAAAATACCACAATAATGAAACCATGAAAACCGTAATGAAAATCATATGAAATAAAATCATTGATGATTAGGATAGTGCACAGTCCCTATCAGCCTATCACAAATTTGGAAAGAAATTAATCATAGATGGTGATATATCAAGTAATCAGATAGCATGAAAGAACACAAATTAAAAGGAACAGCCGCACAAGAGTACATGAAATTTCAGCGTATTTATAGGGTGAGGGAAGGGTTTCCTCCAATAGTAACACCGAAATTCCTTTCTTTTCACTTTTATGCTTTGGTTTCTAAGCAAAATACCCCCTGCAGAGTCTTGTTTTGTCCGACGTAGCCCAGAAAAAGGCACGTTAGTTAACAGGCCAGACAAGACGATTATATACGCATTATTTATCCATACCACTGAATGAGAGCCCTGTATTTTGAGAAAGTTGCATCAGTCCTTGAGAGAAATATTGTTGGCTCTGTGAACTGGATAGAAAATGTTGTATTTTGAGAAAACTTTGTCAGTCCTTGAGAGAAATATTTTTAACTCTGTGAACTGGATTGACTCTGTGAAATTTTCTTAGTATTGTCTTGTGAAGTTCTAAACCTTCCTACTGTTAGTATGAAAACTGTCTTCAGACCTTTGAGCCACACTTAAATATTGTCAAATCCATGCTACTGTTATAATAAAGAGGACTCAAAAGCTATGCATAAAAAAGAAAGATTCCTTACAAGAGAGAATATTTGCAGAGAGCCACGACTTAAATTACTCCAACCATAAAATATTATTAAAAATCGGTTGATTTAGAAATTGTAAATGAGAAAAGTTATTTGAAAAATAAAAATTCTAAATTATGACCTACGACATGTGGAATCAACATGAAGCCCACGCACTTTACTGCTCCATTCTCCTAAACAACCATGCAAGTCATGCAATATTGCACACGATGCTTTTCCTGAAATCTACCTTGCTAGTTGTGCTGGTAAACAACCTCGGATTGCAGTAAATGGAAGAGAACAAGAAATTTGATATAGACACATTGCATTTCTAGATATTTTTCTGTTTGTACTTTGCTGAAACCATGAATTCTTTGCAGAGTTGTTGCAGATCTCCTTCATAGTTTAGGGCATGAGTCATCGTGGGAAGCAAACATGGATTATGTTTGGAAAAAAGAAGAGATTCTAGCTAGGGTGGGATTTGGAGAGGTTCCAACTACGATTTCTTTAACGATTCTTGTAAAATGGTGATTTCCAAATATCCCAACGATTCTTGTAAAATGGTAGCGATTTCCAAAGGTCCCATAAGATAGGAGTGAGAGCTTTGATTTTCGTGTTGGGGAGGATTCTTTTCATTCTTTTGGTCTCTGCAGTGGTTTTATGAGACCTCGTTCCAACACGTTTTCAGGTATAAAGGGGACTTTCTGGTGAAAACTGAGATCTTGGAGCAAGGCAAATGTCAGTTGCTAGGGAATCTCATGAAAAATTTTAGGGGCTAATATTTGCAGGTGGGCTAATTTTCCATGGTTTTTCCAAAAAAAAAGATTCGCCAATTTCCATTTTTTTATAAAAATGATTCGTCCAAATTTTACAATATAAAATTATTTTACCTTAAAAATCGCCAACATTATATAGAAAATATATATAATATTATTATAAATTTGAATAATTTTACAAATACAACAATAAACGTTTTATAGTTTGCATATTAGGGAATAGTGAGATTCGCCATTTTTTTAAACTTAGATAATTTTTTATCCTTAAAATTATACCTTGAAGGGATGCTATAAATTCTGAAAGACTGATTTTTTAATGAATCCAATAACATAAGTAAGTAGGGACCTCTCATGGATGGAAAGGATATACTGCTAACCAATCATTGCTGAAATATTTAAACGCCAACTGCAGCTGCGGCAAAGGACAACAGGAGCAGTTTATTTTTGTTTTTTCTTGCACACAACCGACACATGCAATCCTGTCTTTAAAACCTGCAATTCGATTTTATGTTTATGGTCGTAGGCCTGTTTCAACCAAAGAATTCACGGTTCAATCCACATCATCCCTCTTTATACACTTTCACCATACCACATTTAAATCCTGTCCTCCGCGCCTTACCTACATTTAAAGCCCTTCACCTACCATAGAACCTTTATTGCCAGTTTATTTTGATTTTAAACAGGCCACATCATGTTTATGAACCTAACCCACCTCGCCATGTCATGAAACTCGTGGACCAATCAACGCACTATCGCAAATCTGGATGTCTACGTCACCCACCTCCCGAATGGATGCGATAAGGATTTATAAAATCTGATTGAAGTTTGATTGAGGTTTGCTGGGCTCCCCCTCCAGCCAATGGGGAGCCTATCACACAACCTCATTATCCAGTCAGCACAGGCCCAAATGGACCCGATAAATCCCGGTCAACCTTTTTGCATAAACACATTTGAAAAGTGCGATGCAGTATTGATAAGGTTTAAAGACCTTAGGATTAAAGTTTTTTTATGTTTTTTTTTGTTTCATGTTTATTTTCATATGCCATATTATTTTTTAACTTTTAAAACTTAGGATTATATATATGATTTAACATATATATATATATATATATATTGTAAACATAAATTTTTATAATATATATAAATACATTGTAATGAAATGAAAAGTATGGTTTGACTGTGTACATTAAAAATATACAGCAGTGTATTTTGACAATGTATTTAAAAAAGAAGAA
Source organism: Pinus albicaulis (assembly GCA_034641835.2). Classification (NCBI taxonomy): domain Eukaryota; kingdom Viridiplantae; phylum Streptophyta; class Pinopsida; order Pinales; family Pinaceae; genus Pinus; species Pinus albicaulis. The sequence continues at coordinate 377,675,611 of CM076570.1, forward strand.
GACAGAAGTGTGTTAATTTTTTTTATGAATGCCCGAAGGCAGTAAGAGACTATGTATGTAAAATAGAGAGTTGACTGTGTCTATTCTTTTAATATTAAAGGCAGAAAACAAAAGGAGACATGGAGAAAATTTTAAAACACTGCATAGTAGAAGTTTTTTTTTTTTTTTTAAAGCCAAAACAACAGTTCTATGGAAATCTTGTAATAGTTTTTCAAGCTTAATGAAATAGAATATTTTATGCATCTCTATCAAAATCGTTAAATGATTTCTCTGTGTTAGAAGGACAGATTTTCTTTTCTCTCTATGTGTTTGAAATATTTCAGAAATTCCAACATGGTATCAGAGCTAATCCAGGTTGTTTGCATTTGCCAAAGAAGTTTAAGGAAGAAGGTATTGTTGTAGCTTTTCTCCAGTAGTGTGAAGGCTCAGCAAAGCCAACAGCGAGAAGATTTGTTGAATAAACACAGTCAAGTTTTTTTATTGCATAGTTCAGAAATCTAGCCATGGCAAGAGCCAACACAAGCACAACTATAGGAAATACTCAACTCCCACAGTTTAATGGGAAGAACTATGACTATTGGGAAATAACAATGAGGGCCCTGTTTGCCACTCAAGATCTATCGGAGTTAGTTGAAAATGGTCTTGAAGAACCAGCTGATGGAAATGCATTTAATGCCTTAACACAAGCAGAGAAAGATTTGTTCAAGAGTAATAGGAAGAAGGACTCAAAATTCCTCTTCTATCTCTATCAGGGAGTGCATGAAAGTGTATTTCCAGGGATTGCAGCAGGCAAGAGTTCCAAGGATGCATGGGATAACCTCCAGACATCCTACCAAGGTATGAAGAAGGTAAAGACAACAAAGCTTCAATTAATGAGAAGAGATTTTGAAGTCATTTGCATGAATGAGTATGATACAATAGACTCATTATTCACATCGTTGATTGGGTTGGTTACCCAAATGAGATATCATGGAGAGATAGTAGAAGAGAGAAGAATAGTCGAGAAAGTGTTGAGGAGCTTACCTTCAAGATTTGATGTGATAGTCACAAACATTGAAGAGACAAAGGATCTCTCAAAGTTTATAGTTGATGAGCTTCATGGTTCATTGATAACACATGAAAAGAGATTGGGTAGAACTACAAACTCATCTTTGGAGCATGTCTTCAAGACCCAAATGTCCTTTGAAAGAGGAAGAGGTCAAGTCAGAGGAAACTTCAGAGGAAAAGGAAGAGGCAGAAGCCAAAACAGAGGAAGAAACAACCCTGCAAATAGAAGTGGAAGGGGAAGTAATCAAAATCAAAACCAAGGCCAAGGCAATAGCCATCAAAGTGGAAAAAATCAAGAACATGTACAAAGGTATGATAAATTCCAATTCCAATGTCATTACTATAAGAAGTATGGCCATTATGGCAATAAATGTAGGAAGAAAGAGAGTGACATGGGTAATAGACCCAGTGCTAATTTTACTAAGGAAAATATCAGTCAAGAAAAAATGTTTTTAGCATGTAATATGGCAGAAGAAAAGAATGAATATATATGGTTTCTAGATTCAGGATCATGTAGCAACCATATGAATGGAAACATTTCTATGTTTTCCATGATTGATAAAAATATGAAGTCTCAAGTAACATTGGGGATAGACAGTAAGGTCTCTGTCATGGAAAAAGGCAGAGTGAGTGTTTTGACAAATAAGGGAGAAATAAAAACCATATCAGATGTTTATTATGTGCCTAGTATGAATTGTAACCTTTTGAGCATTGGAAAACTCATTCAAAAAGGCTATATGTATTTTTTCAAGATGATGTATGCACCATCGTGGATAAACCACCAAGCAATCAATGCACTGCACAAGTGAAGATGACAAGAAACAAAACGTTCCCTCTCAAGATGAGCGAAATTTTGAAGAAAGGAGTTGCAATGGAAGTAGTGACACAGGAGACATTCCAAAGAGAAGAAAATGATAAAAACTGGTTATGGCATTTGAAATTTGGAGATCTCAAATTTTGAGGTCTGAATTTGTTGCATAGGAAAGGAATGGTAAAGGGATTACCATTGATTGAGAAACCGGACAACCTTTGTGAAGGCTTCATCTTGGGTAAACAACACAAATAATTATTTTTTTATCAGGAAAGAGCATAAAGGAAAAGGCACCCTTAGAAATAGTCCATTCAGATCTGCATGGACCAATGCAAACATCATCATTAGAAGACAACCACTATATGTTGACCTTTATTGATGATTACACAAGAAAAACTTGGGTTTATTTCTTGAAATTTAAAAGTGAAGTGTTTGAGAAATTCTGCCACTTTAAAGCTCTTGTTGAGAACCAAAGTGGGCAACATATTAAGGTCTTAAGGACAGAAAGAGGAGGAGAATATATCTCCAAATAATTTCTATGTTTTTGAAGATAAAATGGGATTCATAAACACTTTACAGCAAGGTATACACCACAGAAAAATGGAGTTGCTGAAAGGAAAAATAGAATCATCATGGACATGGTAAGAAGTATGCTGAAGGAAAAACATTTGCCAAATGAATATTGGGCTGAGGCTGTACATTGCGAAACATATGTGCTGAATAGATTCCCAACAAAGAGTGTTAATAACAGAGTTCTGGAAGAATAATGGAGTGGCATAAAACAATTTGTCACACACATGGGAGTTTTTGGTTGTGTGGCTTACGCACACATTCTGGATCAGCTAAGGAAGGAGTTTGACAGTAAGGGGGAGAAGTGCATATTTGTTGGATATAGTGATGAATCCAAAACATGTAGATTATATAACCCATCCACCAAGAAATTTATGATAAGCAGAGATGTACAGTTCATTGAGTAAGAATCTTGGGATGGAGGCATTGAGCAAATAGTGAATGTGAAAAATTGTATGTCTCATGATGATGATGAGGAAGAAATTGCTGAAAGATATCCCTCATTAGTAGCACCACCTCCACCAACACAAGGACAGCAAGGGACACCACAAGAAGGTATTAGAACACCCTTGAGAAGTGATGACAGTGCTTCTCCAAACACATCACAAGGAGTTGATTCGAGTGCTTCTACAAGCACAAGCTCAACAAGTGAAATAGAAACCAGATTCAGAAGTCTGAATGATATTTATGAGCAAGAGGCAGAAAATGAAGGTATGAACTCTTTATTTGCATTATATTGTCATGTAGATGATCCTATTAATTTTGAAGAAGTAGTAAAAGATAAGAAATGGATAGATACTATGGATGAAGAAATTAATGCAATAGAAAAAAATAAGACATGGGAATTAGTTGATCTCCCAAAACGCAAAGAAGTGATTGGAGTGAAATGGATTTATAAAAAAAAAACAATGCTAAAGGTAAGATTGAAAGGCAGAAGGCCAAACTTATTGTCAAATGCTACAAGCAGCAACAAGGAAGAGATTATGAAGAAACATTTTCACCGGTTGCAAGAATGGAAACAGTAAGAGAACTATTGTCCATGGCAGCACAACACAAATGGAAAGTTTACCAAATGGATGCAAAATCAACATTCGTGAATGGAGTATTGATGGAAGAGGTTTATGTTGAAAAACCAATGGGATATTAGGAATAAGGCTAAGAGAAAAAAGTATGCACATTGAAGAAAGCTTTGTATGGGCTTAAACAAGCACAAAGAGCATGGTACAGTAGGATAGATGCCTATCTACTCAAAAATAGGTTTGAGAAATGTGAAGGAGATCCCACATTATACATCAAAGAGAAGGACGGTAAGATGCTGATTGTTGTTTTGTATGCTGATGATGTAATATTCATAGGTAATGATGCTTACCTCATTGAAAATTTTAAGACAATCATGAAGAGTGAATTTGAGATGACTGATATGGGATTGCTGAGATACTTCTTAGGAATAGAAGCATATCAAAATGAAAATAATATTTTTATCTCTAAAGCTAAATATGTGAATGAAGTTTTGGAAATATTTAACATGCAGGATTAAAAGGCAACAATTACTCCTACAATGATAGGATTGAAGTTAATCAAAGAAGACAATAGCAAGGATGTTGATCCAAGTTTGTACAAAAGCATAGTTGGAAGCCATATGTATGTGGCTGCAACTAGGCCTGATATTATGCATGCTGTGAGTTTAATTTATAGATTTATGGAAAGGCCAAAGGAGGCACATTGGAAAGAAGAAAAAAGAATTCTGAGGTATGGGAAAGGAACAAAGAGGTATGGAATTTTATACACCACTTCAGAAAATTTTGAATTAATTGGATATACTGATAGTGATTGGGTTGGAAGTATAGTTTATGGGAAAAGCACCTCTAGATATTTTTTTCATATGGGTTTAGGAGCCATTTCATGGGCTTCTAAGAAACAACCAAATGAGGCTTTATTAACAGCAGAGGCAGAGTATGTAGCAGCAGCAGCAACAACATGTTAAGCAGTTTGGATGAGAAGAATTTTGAGAAGTTTTTGTCATGAACACGTAAAAGGCATAATAGTTTATTGTGATAATATCTTAGCGATAGCATTGTCAAAGAATTCAGTGTTTCACAAGAGAACGAAACACATTGATGCCAAATATCACTACATCAGGGAGTTAGTGAGCAATGATGAAATTGTTTTGCAACATTGCAGAACTAAAGAGTAGTTTGCTGATATATTAAAAAAACCATTGGGGTAGAAGAGTTTTAATTATTTAAGAAAATGTCTGGGTATGGAAGAGAACCCAACAGTTGTGTTTAAGGGGGAGTGTCAAAATATTTAAACCCCAACTGCAACTACGGCAAAGGACAGTAGGAGAAGTTTATTTTTGTTTTTCTTGCACACAACCAACGCATTCAATTGTGTCTTTAAAACCTATAATTCAATTTAATGTTTATGGCTGTAGGCCTGTTTCAACAAAATACTTCATGGTTCAATCCACGCCATCCCTCCTCACACACTTTCACCATACCGCATTTAAATCCTGTCCTCCATGCCATACCTGCGTTCAAAGCCCTTCACCTACCACAGAACCTTTACCGATGGTTTGTTTTGATTTAAAACAGGCCACATCATGTTTATGCACTAGACCCAACTTTCCATGTCATGAAACCCGTGGACCAATCAACGCCCTATCGCAAATCTGGATGCCTATGTCACCCACCTCTCGAACGGATGCGATAAGGATTTATAAAATCTAGTTGAAGTTTGATTGAGGTCTGCTGGGCTCCACCTCCAGCCAATGGGGAGCCTATCGCACAACCTCATTGTGCAGTCAACACAGGCCTAAATGGACCCGATAAATCCCGATCAACTTTTTTTCATAAACACATTTGAAATCCACGATGAAGTATTGATAAGGTTTAAAGACCTTAGCATTAAAGGTTTTTCTTTGTTTCATGTTTATTTTCATATGCCGTATTATGTTTTAACTTTTAAAAATTAGGATTATATATATGATTTAACATATATATATTATAAACATTAATTTTTATAATATATATAAATACATTGTAATGAAATAAAAAGTATGGAGCGACTGTGTAAATTAAAAATATACAGCAGTGTATTTTGACAATGTATTTAAAAAAAAAAAAAAAGACAACAGTTTGTTGATTTTTTTTATGAATGTCTGAAGGCAGTAAGAGACTATGTATGTAAAATAGAGAGATACCTATGTGTATCCTTGTAAGCATGAAGGCAGAAAACAAAAGGAGATAGAGAGCATATTTTTAAACACTGCGTGTGCAGCAATTAATTTTTTCTTTTTTTTTAAGCCAGAACAACAGTTCTATGTCAATTTTGTAATAGTTTCTCAAGTTTAATGAAATAGAAGATTTTATGAATCTCTATCAAAATCGTTAAATGATTTCTCTGTGTTAGAAGGAAAGATTTTACTTTCTCTCTATGTGTTTGGAATATTTTATAAATTCAACCATGGTATCAGAGCTAGTCTTGGCTCTTTTCATTTGGCAAAGAAGCTGAAAGAAGCAGGTATTGTTGTATCTTTTTTTCAGCAGTGTGAAGGCTCAACAAAGGCAATACTGAGAAGATTTGTTGAAGAAACACAGTCAATTTTTTTTAATGCATAGTTCAAAAAACTAGCCATGGCAGGAGGCAACACAAGCACGAGTATAGAAAATACTCAACTCCCACAGTTTAATGGGAAGAACTATGACTATTGGGAAATCATAATGAGAGCCATGTTTTCCTCTCAAGATTTATGGGAGCTAGTTGAAGATGGTATTGAAGAACCAGCAGACGAAAATGCATTTAATGCCTTAACACAGGCAGAGAAATATTTTCTGAAGAGTAATAGGAAAAATGACTCAAAAACCCTCTTCTATCTCTATCAGGCAGTGCATGAAAGTGTATTTCTAATTATTGCAGTAGCCAAGAGGTCCAAGGATCCATGGGATACCCTCCAGACAGCCTACCAAGGTATGGAGAAGGTAAAGACAACAAAGCTTCAATTAATGAGAAGAGTTTTTTAAGTCATTTGCATGAAGGAGTCTGATACAATAGACTCATTATTCAGATTTTTGATTGGGTTGCTTACCCAAATGAGATATCATGGAGAGACAGTAGAAGAGAGAAGAATAATGGAGAAAGTGTTGAGGAGCTTACCCTCAAGATTTGATGTGATAGTCACAACCATTAAAGAGACAAAGGATCTCTCAAAGTTTACAGTTGATGAGCTTCATGCATCATTGATGACACATGAACAGAGATGTGGTAGAACTACAAACTCATCTTTGGAGCATGCCTTCAAGACCCAAATGTCATTTTGAAGAGGAAGAGGTCAAGGCAGAAGCCAAAACAGAGGAAGAAACAACCCTATAAATACAAGTGGAAGGGGAAGCAATCAAAATCAAAACCAAGGCCAAGGAATTAGCCAAAAAAGTGGAAAAAATCAAGCACATTGACAAAGGTATGATAAATCCCAATTCCAATGTCACTACTGTAAGAAGTATGACCATTATGGCAATGAATGAAGGAAGAAACAGAGTGACATGGGTAATAGACCCAGTGCTAATTTTACTAAGGAAAATATCCGTCAAGAAATATTGTTTTTACCATGTAATATGGCTGAAGAAAAGAATGAAGATATATGGTTTCTAGATTCAGGATGTAGCAACCATATGACTGGAAAAATTTCTATGTTTTCCATTATTTATGAAAATGTGAAGTCTCAAGTAACATTGGGAACATACAGTAAGGTCTTTGTCATGGGAAAATACAAAGTGAGTGTTTTTACAAAGAAGGGAGAAAGAAAAACCATATTAGATGGTTATTATGTGCCTGGTATGAAATGTAACCTTTTGAGAATTGGAAAGCTCATTCAGAAAGGCTATATGTATTTTTTGAAGATGATGTATGCACCATCATGGATAAACCACCAAGAAAGAAATCCATTGAACAAGTGAAGATGAAAAGAAACAGAATGTTCCCTCTCAAGATGAGAGCAGATTTGAAGAAAGGAGCTGCAATGGTAGCAGTGACACAAGCAACATTCGAAAGAAAAGAAAATGATGAAAACTGGTTATTGCATTTGAGATTTGGACATATCAACTTTGGAGGTCTAAATTTCTTGCATAGGAAAGGAATGGTAAATGGATTACCATTGATTGAGAAACCGGACAACCTTTGTGAAGGCTGCATTTTTGGCAAGCACACAGAGAAAGATTTCCATCAGGAAAGAGCATAAGGGCAAAGGAACCCTTAGAAATTGTCCATTCAAATTTGTGTGGACCAATGCAAACACCATCATTAGCAAGCATCCACTATATGCTGACCTTTATTGATGATTACACAAGAAAAACTTGGGTTTATTTCTTGAAATTTAAAAGTGAAGTGTTTGAGAAACTCTGCCACTTTAAAGCTCTTATTGAGAACCAAAGTGGGCAGCATATTAAGGTCTTAAGGACAGACAGAGGAGGAGAATATATCTCCAAAGAATTTCTACATCTTTGTAGAGAAAATGGGATTCATAAACAATTTATAGCAACGTATACACTATAACAAAATGGAGTTGCTCAAAGGAAAAATAGAACCATCATGGACATGGTAAGAAGTATGTTGAAGGAAAAACATTTGCCAAATGATTATTGGGTTGAAGCTATACATTGTGCAGCATATGTTCTGAATAGATTCCCAACAAAGTGTGTTATGAACAGAGTTCCAGAAGAAGCATGGAGTGGCATAAAACAATTTTTCACCCACATGACAGTTTTTGGTTTTGTGGCTTATGCACACATTCCAGATCAACTAAGGAAGAAGTTGGACAGTAAGGGGAAGAAGTGCATATTTGTTGGAAAAATGGAACCATCATGGACATGGTAAGAAGTATGCTGAAGGAAAAACATTTGCCAAATGATTATTGGGCTGAAGTTGTACATTGTGCAGCATATGTGCTGAATAGATTCCCAACAAATAGTGTTATGAACAGAGTTCTAGAAGAAGCATGGAGCGGCATAAAACAATTTTTCACCCACACGAGAGTTTTTGGTTTTTTGGCTTATGCACACATTCTGGATCAACTAAGAAAAAGTTGGACAGTAAGGGGAAGAAGTGCATATTTGTTGGATATAGTGATGAATCCAAAGCATACAGATTGTAAAAAACATCCACTAAGAAAGTTATGATGAGGAGAGATGTACAGTTCATTTAGGAAGAAACTTGGGATGGAAGAATTGAGAAAACAGTGAATGTGAAAAGATGTTTGTCTCATGATGATGATGAGGAAGAAATGCCTAAAAGACATCCCTCATTAGTAGAACTACCTCCACCAACACAAGGAAAACAAGGGACACCACAAGCAGGTATGAGAACACCCTTGAGAAGTGATGACTGTGCTTCTCCAAGCACATCACAAGGATCAAATTTGAATGCTTCTACAAGCACAAGCTCAGCAAGTGAAAAAGGGACAAGATTCAGAAGTATGAATGATATTTATGAGCAAGAGGCAGCAAATGAAGGTATGAACTCTTTACTTGCATTATATTTTCATGTAGATGATCCTATTCATTTTGAAGAAGCAACAAAAGATAAGAAATGGATAGATGTTATGGATGAATAAATTAATGCAGTAGAGAAAATAAGACATGGGAATTAGTTGATCTGCCAAAAGGAAAAGAAGTGATTGGAGTGAAATGGGTTTATAAAACCAAAAGAAATGTTGAAGGTAAGATTGAAAGGCACAAGGCCAGACTTGTTGTGAAAGGCTACAAGCAGCAATAAGGAAGAGATTATGAAGAAATATTTGCACCTGTTGCAAGAATGGAAATAGTAAGAGAAGTGTTGTCCATAACAACACAACACAAATGGAAAGTTTACCAAATGGATGTGAAATCAACATTCCTGAATGGAGTATTGATGGGAGAGGTTTATGTTGAACAACCACTGGGATATTAGAAAGAAGGCCAAGAGCACAAAGTATGCAGATTGAAGAAATCTTTGTATGGGCTGAAACAAGCACCAAGAGCATCGTACAGTAGGATAGATTCCTATCTACTCGGAAATGGGTTTGAGAAATGTGAAGAAGAGCCCACATTATGCATAAAAGAGAAAGATGGTAAGATGTTGATTGTTGTTTTGTATGTTGATGATGTAATATTCACAGGTAATGATGCTTACCTCATTGAAAATTTTGAGACAGTCATGAAGGATGAATTTGAGATGACTGATATGGGATTGCTGAGATACTTCTTAGGAATAGAAGTAGAGAAAATGAAAATAAGGTTTTTATCTCTCAAGCTAAATATGCGATTGAAGTTTTTGAAATATTTAACAAGCATGATTGCAAGGCAGAATTTACTCCTACAGTGATGGGTTTGAAGTTAAGCAAAGAAGATAGCAACAAGGATGTTGATCCAAGTTTGTACAAAAGCATAGTTGGCAGCCTTATGTATTTGACTGCAACTAGGCCTGATATTATGCATGTTGTGAGTTTAATTTCTAGATTTATGGAAAGTACAAAGGAGGCACATCGGCAAGTAGCAAAAATAATTCTGAGGTATGTGAAAGGAACAAAGAGCTATGGAATTTTATACACCACTTCAGAAAATTTTGAATTAATTAGATATACTGACAGTGATTAGGTTGGAAGTATAGATGACAGGAAAAACACCTCTGGATATGTTTTTCATATGGGTTCATGAGCCATTTCATGGGCTTATAAAAATACCCAATTGTGGCTTTATCAACAGTAGAGGCAGAGTATGTGGCAGCAACAAAAACAGCATGTCCAACAGTTTGTATGAGAAGAATTTTGAGAAGTTTGTGTCATGAACACGTAAAAGGAACAACATTTTATTGTGATAATATCTCAGCGATAGCGCTGTCAAAGAATTCAGTGTTTCACAAGAGAATGAAACACATTGATTCCAAGTATCACTACGTCAGGGAGTTAGTGAGCAATGGTGAAATTGTTTTGCAACATTGCAGAACTAAAGAGTAGTTTTTTGATATATTGACAAAACCATTGGGGTAGAAGAGTTTTAATTATTTAAGAAAATGACAGGGTATGGAAGAGAACCTGGTAGTTGTGTTTAAGGGGGAGTGTTGAAATATTTAAACCCCAACTGCAACTGCGGCAAAGGACAATAGGAGCAGTTTATTATTGCTTTTTCTTGCACAGAACTGACGCATTCAATTTTGTCTTTAAAACTATAAATTCGATTTTATGTTCATGGTCGTAGGCCTATTTCAGAAAAATAATTCGTCGTTCAATCCACGCCATCCCTCCTCATAAACTTGCACCATACCACATTTAAATCTTGTCCTGCACACCATACCTGCGTTTAAAGCCCTTCACCTACCACAAAACCTTTACGGGCAGTTTGTTTTGATTTAAAACAGGCCACATCATGTTTATGAACTGGACCCACCTCGCCATGTCATGGAACCCATGGACCAATCAATGCCCTATCGCAAATCTAGATGCCTACGTCATCCACATCCCAAATGGATGCGATAAGGATTTATAAAATCTGGGTTGAGGTTTGATTGAGGTCTGTCAGGCTCCACCTTTAGCCGATGGGGCACCTTTAGCCGATGGGGAGCCTATCACACAACCTCATTGTCCAGTCAGGACAGGCTCAAATGGACCCGATAAATCTCGGTCAACTATTTTGAATAAACACATTTAAAATCCACGATGAAGTATTGATAAGGTTTAAAGACCTGAGGATTAATTTTTTTTTTTGTTTCACATTACATATGCCGTATTATGTTTTAACTTTTAAAACATAGGATTATATATATGATTTAAGATATATATATTATAAACATAAATTTTTATAATATATATAAATAAATTGTAATGAAATGAAAAGTATGGTGCAATTGTGTATATTAAAAATATACAGTAGTGTATTTTTACAGTGTATTTAAAAAAAAAAAAAAGACAGTAGAGTGTTGATTTTTTCTTTTGAATGCTCGAAGGCAGTAAGAGACTATATATGTTGAACAAAGAGTTAACTGTGTGTATTCTTGTAAGCCTGAAGGCAAAAAACAAAAGGAGACAGAGAGCAGATTTTAAAACATTGTGTGTGCAGCAGTTAGTTTTTTTTTAAATCCAGAAAAATAGTTCTATGTCAATTTTGTAATAGTTTCTCAAGCTTAATGAAATAGAAGATTTTATACGTCTCTGTCAAAATCGTTAAATGATTTCTCTGTGTTAGAAGGAGAGATTTTGTTTTCTCTGTATGTGTTTGGAATATTTTAGAAATTCCAACAGTCGCCCAACTTGCCAAGTAAGGGCCTAAGTCACATACGTCAAAGGAATATCCAAGAAAGTTCGGTGGGTTTAGGGAGGCAAAAATATAATATAATAGGTGAATAGGAGAATAGGAGAAACAAGAGCATTGGCAGAAGGAAGCATACGAAGGAAGTACCAACTTGCTGCGAGAGAAGCTGCCCATCGGAGGATCTATCCCCGAACTTGAGGGAATACCCGTTTCTTTCTTCTTTATATTCGTGGATCCACTAATTAATTGGGGAAATAAATGAGACAACCACTGATATTTCAGGGGCTTGCATTCTTGTATGCTAGTGATTCTCTCGTGCTAGTTGTTCTTGCTAGTTATTATTCTTGCTAGTGATGCCCGTATGCTCGTTAAGGCGATCTCTTTCCATATGGAGAAGCTATTTTTTTATTATGTATGTGATGGATGTTTTGAAGCTTGATTGATTCTAGTAGTGATTAACCACTAGTGAAGGGTGTGGAGGGTGTGCATGCTTCTATCCCATCGAAAGTAGCTCACTAACAAGCCGTCCTCACAAATCGAGAAAAAGAAAAAGGGGAAAAAGAAAAAGCAACTCACTAACAAGCTCTTCTCACAAATCGAGCAAAAGAAAAAGCAAAAGAAAAAGGTAATATTTGTTCTCTAGACTTGAATTTCTCCTTCTGAGTCGTATCCATTGTATGTCGATGTTGCCTTTTTAACAGATATCCATTGTATGTCCCTGTTGCCTTTCTCACCTCGATTAAAGAGTCCCCCTAACAGACTGAAATCGAGTTATAGAAGCAGAGACCAAAATATAGTTGTAGAAGTAGGGGCGATAGATACCGTTGACACTGAAATTGAGTTGCAAAAGCAGGGACCGAAATCGAAACTGAGTTGCAAAAGCAGGGACCGAAATCGAGTTGCGAAAGTAGGGGTTGTAGATAAAGTTGAATTACTTGAACTTGAAGTGACACAGTGTGCACATGCATCTATTCAACTTGATGTGACACAGCATGCACATGCATCATGACATCCACATACATCCACTAGTAGAGGTCGTAGATACAGTTGAACTAGTTGAACTTGAAGCACACTAATGTTAGCATTAGTCTACCTAAACATTACCTAAGCTGATATGCGGTTAGAAAAAACAAAAAATACGTATAAGCCTCTTCGAGAAGAGGCCAGGACCACTATTTCTGATGAAATTACAAAAATAGCATATAGTCTGCCTCGGGAAGAGGTAAAAACCATGATTTCTCATGAAATTATGCTTTAGTAAAATTAGCCCCCACATACTAATAAAAAAACAACAGAACCCACATATTAATTAAAAACAACATAAAAACTAAATTAGCCCCCACATACTAATAAAAACATAGTTCTGAACCCACATACTAATAAGAAAATCAACATAAAAACTAAATTAACCCCACATACTAATAAAAAAATAACAAAACCCAAATACTAATAAAAAAACAACAAAAAAACTAAAGAAATTAATGTTAAACATACACCAATAGATTACTATATTCCCAATAGAAAAACTAAAGAAATTAATGTTAAACATACACCAATTAATTACTATAGTCCCATGCCGTGACGGCAGGGGACTAATATCATGTATTTTGTTACAAATGCCTATTTGTATAAACAATTGTAGTGTTTGAAATCTGTTTTGGGGTGAGCGCATTTATCAGTTTGATTTTGATCATCATTAGGATGCCGGGTGCATTCAAGGTGATTGCAGGTTGCTTCAAAGGGTGGAATTCTTCTTCTTATCTACCCAAGGAATCGTGTAAAGGGAATGAGAATAAGAAAGAGGAGTGCATTCCATATGATTGTAGGTTGCTTTAAGGGGAAATCCTCTTCTTCTTATCTACCAAATGAATCAAGTAAAGGGAATGAGAAGAAGAAAGAGGAGTGAAAGCTCCAATACCCACCTCCTATTTCCCTCTTGGATCCAACCTCTCCCCCTTATAGTGAATGCCATATTAACGCATATTATATCATATTGTTTGTCCTACAGCTTGCAGTCTTTGAAATCTGTTGTGCTGCAGAGCGCGTATTTTTCTTTTCTTTTGATCATCATGGTGATGGAGGTTGTTAATTTAAAAGGAATTCTTTGTATCAAAATAATCGTGTCAAGTGAAGATACGCGGTGGTGGATCAAGGGGAATCCAATGTGGGATCAGATCGCTGGTCTCTGGGAATAGTGGAATTTGATGCCCGGAAAATTAGCACAAATTCTCAACTTGGATTTTCATATATACAAAATGTATGATTTATTTTTCTCAAGCATCACTTCAAGGTTGTAATTTTGTTTTCTGAAATAGAAAAACAGTTTTATAGTACTATGAACTTTGTATGTATTTAAGAAAGAGTAACAGTCAGAAGATGCATCCAATTTTGATTGTTGTACTTCCAACTCTATATCCTTCAGACTTTATTTTAATTTCACATTAAACAGAGTCAGTAATATCAAATTTATAGGAAACATTTCTCTACACTTACTTTTCATTTCACATCTAAAGAGACTCAATAATATCAATTTATAGGAAACATTTGTAAAAACACTCTACGTAAAAAATTCGAAATGCATTGTCATTCGAAACACACCGCATCTTGTTTTCTTTGCATTTTGAAACTGTTCCTGAGGACATACAAATTGGCTCCAAGAATATTGATGTATTTGATTTAGTTTTAGTCTTTAAATTCATTGTTGAGCATGGACCTTCTGTTAAACTATCTTTATCTTTTACATAAACTATTATTTTCATTTACAATTTTTTCACTAACACATCAAACTAGAAACGTACCAACCTTTTTTAATAATATTGTTGGTATTCATATTTATGATATTTAGTGATAATCTCTAATTTTCAAAGTTAAGATAGATATTTTTCCATCTCTCGGACTTGCAAGATAATCTTAAATTAAAACTAATAACCATTAAAAACCAATTTACTGAATGTTATGGAATATCAAATTTAAAAACTTTTTGATGAATAACATTTTAATATTTTGATTATAATAATTTTAATTTAAGCACACTATTTTGGGATAATTTAAGCATACTAATTTGGGATAGATAATATCAATATGTTTGCTAAATATTTTAATAAGCATCAATGACATCAATTAGAGAAAATTTTGAAAAATTACAATTCTTATATCTAGATAGGGAGATATCAATGAAATGAAAGATGAGATCTAAAAGTCTAATTTATTAAATATAACAAGTTATTTTTACTGTGATTTTTGCCGTTATTTTTTTTCTTTTTAATTGTTAATATAAGATTAAAAAAATAAGTAACAAGCATCATGAAAATAATAATAAATTATCTAGTAATTACTTCAAGATACATCTAAAAGTTCTAAATTCCATGGCATGAGGGCTTATTCAAAACATAATGAAAACATTAGTCGAAGGGATAGTGGTGGTGGTGGTGAGAAATAACAACTTAGTAAATAGTCAAATGAAAAAAAGAAATATGATCATACTAGGAACCATTTATAATTTTCTTGTCTCTATGGAACGTCTTTATCATCAATAATTACATCCCATCTGTTAATTGTTGGCTTATGAATAGGTAAGGTGGGGTCTAATCCATCATTTCCTTATATCTCATGCAACTTCTCCATGTAAATGACCAACTTTGTAGGATCTCATCACACCTCCTCTTTCCCACTCACCCTTATATGTTTTTTAAATATCTAGATCGACAATTCCTCAAGTACCAACCATAAGAGTGACTAGTAATCTAACGAGAATTAGATAAATTTGAACCTTAATTATACTATAACTAAAGGTTTTGGAAAACTTTTTTTTGAATTTATCCATTAAAATAGATTTACCTAACCTACCAGTGTGCAATGTAGTGTATGTATCTGTGTGTGCACACATGAAAACACACACACACACTCAAACACAAATGTTAATTATGAATAATAGTCATGAGACAATTAAATTGATTTAAAATTCTAACCTATGGCCTCCCCATTAGTAGCACGCCTCAAGAAGATGATTCAATTGGTTGATTATTTTATGTTTTTTGTTATATATTCAAAGGAAAAAATTATGGGATCCACCACTTACCCTCATGGCTTCCAAAGATATTAAGATGGTGAAGATAGTAACCACAAACTATAATAGTGGTTGGTAAGCTAGAGGGAATTTACTAGATTTGAAAATATGGCCTCCCAGTCATTAACATGCATTGTATGAATAGCTCAGTTGATTGAGATAAGCATTAGGGAAACATTTTTATGGAAACCTCTAGGGATCCCATCCTATTCCTAAATATATAGATGTAAAATGAATCAATTACACTTCATAATAGTGGTCGATACCATCAAGAGAATCAAATTTCAACATATGGCCTCCCCATTGATAATATTCATTTGAATATTAGCTTCCTTGTAGGTGTCTTTTCAGGAAAAATCTTAAGGGATCCTGTCCTTTTACTCAAAATGTTTCCATGGAAGGTAGCTCAACTGACAACCTCCAAAATTTATTCAAAGTACTAAAGTTTTGAAGAATTTGAACCCATGGTCTCCCCATTAGAAATATCACTTATGCAGATAGTTTGACTGACTGATCCGACCTTTGGAGTTATTTTGTTATATATACAATATTCCAAATAAAACTAATTAATTCCTTAAAAAAATATCACAAGACTTAATAGACCAAGGTTGATCCTAGTTAACATTAAAAACCTTCATCATCATAATCATGTATATTTCCCAATTCATGTTACCAATGGGAAGGGTATATGTTAAAATAGTATTAAGTCACTCTTTGTTATCGGCCATTATTATAGACGATAATTAAATCATTATCCATGTTAATATTTTGCGAAGCCAAAGGATGGATGAGATCCCCCAATGTTTTCTTTGAATATATAATGACAACAACATTAAAATAATCAATCAATTAAATCATCCTCTTAGTGCATATTATTAACTAGGAATCCATATGCTACAGGTTTAAATAAAGTTGAGTTCTTCAATATTACTAACCATTATTGTGGTTAGTGATTAATAGTTTCCTCATCCAAAAGTTATAACTAGATTTACCATTAAAATTTCCATTCTCGAATTTTGTGTTGAGATTTTGCTGGCTAAAATCTCTTGGATATGCCAACAATAGTTTTTTGTTGCAAATCAGATGGCATTAAATCAACATGAGGAGAAATTCTATCCTAGTTTGGTGTGATAGAATTAATTATTCAGTTTCTTCTCTCTTCTATAAATTGTAAGCTTGTATAGGAAAAACATATGAGGAATGTGAGGTGTGTGAAGAGAAAGTGCAAATGAGTAATTCTGCTGTTGTATTCTTCTGTTGATGAATGCGATTTTTGATGCCTTTGTTTGGTGGATGTAGCCCAAATTGGTTGGGTGAACCACGTTAAATTTATTTTCTTCATGTTTGATTGTTGTGTATGTTTATTTTTTTTCTGTTGTGTTACTTTGACGATTGGTATCAGAGCTTTGTGAGAGAAATCATTAAGTAGCCATGTATGCGCAGACAAACTATTGTTGACCTACATTATCAAGTTTCCAAATGGTTGACGTAAGAGCTGTTCACGCAGTGTTCAATCTACAGTTTTAAAAATATTGTGATGTGCGCCTGAATTAGTTATCCACTGTGTGAACTATAACAATTGTTTTCTGCATGAATTGAGCTGTGTAAACTCTCAATTGGTAACGACGAGCTTGAGATATGTGAATTGAGCGTCAAGGACCCAGATTGGAGCAGCAAGGAAATTGAAGAATCAAGTGGTCGATTGCCCAAAGCCATGGACTGTGTAGATCCACTATGTGATTGTTCTGCAATTGGAGTGGCAAGCATCCTCAAATGTGGCAAAGGAGATTCAAACCTTGTGCCAATTCATTGAACTATGCCAGGAGCTGCTGATCTGGTGGAGCGGAGCTATTTCAATTTTGTGGTTTTTTGGCTATGAAATGGCGTTGAGAGCCAAGGGTTGTGAGCTCCCGAACCATGGACTATTGACCTACGTTTGGAGCCGAGAGCGTTCAATATGCATTTTTTAAAAAGCCTGTTGTTTAGATCGACCGTTGCATAAATGGTGCTGAGAGAGCCATCGTCCGTGTGAAGGAGCCATAGCAAAGCCAAGTTTAGAGATAAGTGAGGCCAGGTTCTGTTGTGGAGAATTCGTTGACTGTGTCTGAAGGCTGTGTGTAGTGGGATGGTTGATTGTCCACTTAAAATTGTAAACTGGATTGTTGAACAGTGAGGGCTTGTCTTTTATGCCATTCAAATCGATTTGTTTTTTTCTAAATGCCATTTTAAATTGATTTATGAAATGCCAATATAATCGATTTATTAAAATGCCAATATTGATTTGTTTAAAGTTGTGATATACCGTGAATGCTAGTGGCACTTTAATAAATCGATATATATATATATGTATGTATGTATGTATAAAGTGGCACTTTATTGATTTAATTTAAAAGTTTGATATATGCACTTGGGTATGGCCTAGGGCCTAGGTTTTTTCGACGGAGACTAGTGCTCTCAATTTGTTGGAAGTTTTTTCGTTTTTTTTTTGAAAAAGGGCATTTTAATCAAAATTTAATATTTTTTGATTAAAATAAAAATTTTCATTTATTAATATTTGAAATTGGAGATTCTTGACACAAACTACTCAAAATGAACAGGGTGATATAGTTCACTGAGATTATTTTTTGGAAGATGGGAACGATGATGATAATCTTCCCATGGTTCTCCTTCTGACATCATAGCTTCCAAAATATTTTCAATTGTCAAAAATTTTGACGAAAATGGATCATATGGAGTACCAAAATCTAAGTAACGATCAACCCAAACACTCAGCGATGCTGATTTTAGATTTTCCACCCAAGACAAATAGATTGATTTCTATGCCAGCTCAATAGGGTTGGGCGGTAAAACATCATCCAACATAGAAATTTCAGAATCACCTGTACTCTCCCTTTAGCCAGATAGAGTGGAAGAGATCATGTAGCAGGTCTTTATACTTGAAATTTCTGCCGATGTCGCAGGTGGTGGTAATGCAAAGGTTCCCATAAGAGTGGAATCCTTTAAGATTCCTACACCAATATTCTGTATTTCTAGTTGGCTAAGTGAACAAACGGAACGCTTCCAGTTACCTGCGAAGCGGAGGAAAATAAGGATAATTGATTAATGACTGTGATTGTACCTTTATGTGAAAAGGAAATCATTCTAAAATATGTAGAAACAATGGTAGTCATTTCATATACCCATGGTCTTCCAAGTAAAATATTATAGTCAAGGGGTCCGTCAACAACCTCCACATCAATATTCACTATTTTTCTTCCTAGTTCAACATGCAGGTTATTGATAATACCACACGGTTTATATGTTCTTCCATCAAAATCCTTCAACGTCGTTGATGATTGTGATAATTGCAGCGAGCCAAGTGACTTCCAATAGTTTAGAGACATAATTCACGTAGATGCTCCCTCATCAATAATAGTGCGATGAACAAGGTGACTAAGAACATTTACTTGGATGGAGAATGCCAATTTTGCTGTTAATTACGGCACATAGCCTGTATGATTAAAGGCAACAAGATTAGAATCAGTCGGATCAATTCCACCAATGGCCGACAATAAAGCCTACTTCTGGGAGGGACAATTTTGCAATACCTCAAGAGAAAAAATAGCTGAAGGGGATTGAGACAAATCTTCAACTATATTATAATTACATGTAGCTCTTGCTCGAGGATTATATGTCGATTTATGAATTACTCACTTCGCTGGCTTAATTGTCAATTCAGGAATAACAGTAGGTGGTACTGATTTATTAGATGGATTCATTGTCGAGGTAGTAGGTTGATCAGTGGCTAGAATACCATAGTATTTATTCCACGTCAACACCAAAATATCTTGTGAAGGTTTTTTGGTGGATAACATTAACACTTGGGAACTAGGATCTGGATCCGTAGCAACCAAATTAGTGTCTGGATTTGGAAATGGGTCTGTCAACACAGCTGATGCATGGGAAGTCTTGATGATTTTTGAGACTTCTACACAGTGAGGACAATCCCTAACAAAGTATTCCTCGTTATAGATTATGCATGGATAATGAGGTTTTTGTGTTCCTAACGGTTGATCAGATGATCTTTCCTGTGGGTTAGAAGTTTTCTTTTTCTTTGATTTCCCCTTTTTCTTAATTCCTGGTTGCTTGTCACTTTTGCCTTTGTCAAATGACATGGCGTTAATTTCAGAAGTAGGAATAGGATCAGATGCAGTAGCATGGTGTGTGTTTGCAGTGCCTATCAAGCCGTCTCCGGCGTGAGAGTCCTTTCTTTGAGGAGGAACATTGACATTAGATTAAGGCGCATTAGGAATTTTTTCATAGAGCATTCTAGACTGAGTGTAAATCAAGTCTAAATACTAGGCACGAGCGATAACTTTCTCTTCTGTGACAATGCCACCTTTAGCCACATCCTCATTTATAGATGGTAACAGGGACTTAATGAACCATTCAACAAGGAGATGATTGGGAAAAAATGTCTTAACCATTCATCAACGACGATGCCACTCATGAATATGATCAGAAATGTGAGTAGCATTAGTCTGTTTGAAATTGGTCAAGAGTTTCGTTCCAATTTTGTATTTGATCGGTAACTAGAAATGGGTCAAAATGAAAGTAGCTAAGGCAATTAAATTGTCAAAAGAAGATCTAGGTAACTCGATGTACCATTTAGTTGCTGGACTTCTAAGCATACGCTGGAAAAGACGTAGTCGAACAAAATCATCATTCAAGGAATTTGATGAACACCATAAATGATAAGTCATTACATGAGTCGACAGATCTTCTCCAGGGTTTGCATTGAATTTAGGAATATCATAGGGTAATTTATGAGGTATCACCGGCCATTAAGGAGCATAATTTATAGGATCATTGGTTAACCAGTTTAAATCTGGTAATTCCAAGGTTGCAACAAAAAACAACTCTCTATTAAGGTTAGGTTGAGCATAACTAGGGTAAGATGGAATTGCTTGGGCAACATGTCTTTGAGCACCAGCATACGTAATCTATTGTTGGTAACCCAGATAGGGGTTGTTTTGGATAGCAAACGCTTGAGAATTTTGTTGACCAAAACCTGGATATGATACTTGTTGAAATGAAGTTTGAGGAATTTGCGCCTGTGGATACAAAGGGATCTGTCCACCAATGTTATAACCCAAATTAGTATAAGTTGTATTCAGTTGATATGTATAACCATGTTGCATTTGTGACACTCCATAAAATGGTACACCAGCTTGTGAATAAATAATACCTGATACAGGTTGTTCTAAATTAACCAAAGGATTTTGAGTCTGTGGACCCAGCATTTGATGATATTGAGTTGAAGAAGTCACCTTATAAGGTTGATGTACAATATTTTGATTCTGTAACAGGGGTATAGATGTATTAACAAGTGGTAATGAAGTGGGTGTAATAGGTTGAACCGTTTGATATGAATGTACAATCGTTTGTGGCTGGATAGGCAGAGTGGGCTGCCATTGACAAACATTCATGTCAACATTATTTTTACCAAAAAGTGACTGAGTACTATCATATTGGGTGACCAAAGGTTTCCCCCGAGCATAAGGAGGATAATAAGATGGAAAATATTGTTCCCCGAATGCTGGGAGTCCAATTGATATGGTACTTAAAGGAATTGACCCAAAAGGAACGACTTGATATTGCCCTAATGATGGATGTAATGAATCAAGTTGTTTAGCACTAACTATAGGACTACCAGTTAAAACACTAGATGATGACATTGGAAAATACCATGAACGTGAAGATGCACCAGAGAAAGTGCCAGATAATGATTTATAACCTGTTGGGACCAAAGGTCCACTGTGAAAATATGACTCTGGTGAGGTTGTGAACATCGACGGAGTAGCGAGGGTAGGAGCTGACATAATTGGAACAGCAGACCCAACCAAAGATGTCGGTTCAGACATGGTTGTTTGACCAAATTCATAACCTCGAAAATCGATGGGAGATTGAATGGAAATAGGATCAACAAAAGCAAATGGAAACGACTGAGGAAAAGACTGGTATAGGTAAAGGTCCACCCCAAAATGGGTTGGAGTTAAAGGTGTATCGTCTTGTGGGATTTATTCAATCGCAATTAAACCAAGAGGAATAACTTCACTGTCAGGCCCAAAATATATTTCAGATGATTGACTGTGTGATATGGGAGTTTCAATAGCTACAGAACTTTGTGGGATGACCAAGGTAGGAACAACTTCCGGTTGTTTGACTTCAGGATTCAGATGTCCTGGCAAAGAAGAGACAGGATCTGGATCAATTTGTGATTGTGTTAGCTCCCCGTAATTTGCTAGATTGATTGAGATACAAATTGACAAGGCTAACATCAAACCAAGCTTTAGAGTTCTAGGATCTAGCCCTCCTAGTCTCAGAGAGGGATCTCTTAATATGTTGGTAAGGATATAACTTGATCCTTTTAAGAGGTTGATTTTAGGCTAGATGTTAAGTGCAAGGTATTTGATTATTTTTTGGTTGGGTATGATACTTTGATAGATTTTAGATAGGAAACATGGAAGATTGTTAATTCATTAGGTAATGGAATCTAACAAGGTCCAGATAAGTTCATCAATGGTGTTAAGAGTATTTGCAGGGAAAGTTTACTTGGTTGGTGGATATTTTAAGGTTATGAAGGATTTATGAAATGGAAATAAAGATTGAGAAAAAAAACTAATAAAGGGCGGAAAACAAAATCCTTTATATATTTGTAAACTGAGGGAGTTAGAAAATTGATAAGAATAGCAAGATAATCAAAGGCATAAGCAGAACCTAATCCATTTGATTTCAGATTGAAAATAGATAATTAACCAAGACAAACATTTAATTCCAAGAACAGAATATTTCAGTGGCAAAAATATGTAGGGCTAACCATAAATCACAATTGATGCTAAATGATCTAAATTATTCAAGAAATGGACAAGCTAAGAACTTGTTCGAGAGAAAATGAATGATTTCTCTAATGCATCTGAGCAAAAGAAAACATTAAGGCAGTGAAGGACAAACAGATTTAAGGTGTCATTAGAAAACATTTCTTAATCTAAATTCTTTGTCCTACTGCAACATAGCAAGATGGAAAACTGAAAAACATAAACAGGAGAAAACTTCACCATCAACCAAGTCTATGGATCCTGCAAGAAATCCTTCTCCATCAACAAGAAAATGAGATCATGCATGAGTTCCAAGACATCAATTTCTCTTCAAGAGCTTCAAAGGACTATGTATTATTCCAGCATCAGTCATCAAAATCCAACATTTACAATGAGTTCCATTGCAGTATGTATACTACAAATGAGGAGGTGGAACTATGTTTTAGGGTTCAAATGTCATTCATGACAGAGTAAATACATTTGACCTTGATAACCATGCAAGGCATAAGGTAGGAACATCTATAGATGCCTCTCTGTTTTAATAACTCTGTCTTTACTCTCTAAGATAAAGATAAGTGGAAAAGATTGACTTTAAGGTTTTATCTTATCTTTTACAATAACTGTCCTGACAGTTTAAATATCCTCTTTAGCGTAATAACTGTCAATTTTCCCTTTGAGACAAAAGGTAGGCTATAGGTGGCAGTCTGATATATTTAAGGGGATAACTGCTCCTTTTGATGTATTGGAGGCTCTTTAGCCTAAGTCTTCTTGGTCTAATTATGAAACTGCTCTTTAGGCCCTTTAGCCTTGATCTATATTTAATTAATCTGCTTTAAGGCTTTGATTTTGCCTTAAGTCTTTATAAATAACCTTTGCTGAATTTTGCTCTTTATTTGATTGCTTTAAACCTTTAATTCTCTGTCTTTAACCTTTTTTTATCCTTAATCTTCCAATTCAAGCCTTTGATCTTTCGGTCTTCATTTTTGGTCTTCAAACTTAACTGATTATTCTGCTTCTGCGTGTGCAGGAGGCTTCTTTGGTGTGTTGGAGGGTTTGATTATATGACCAATACTCGTAAAGCATCGGTCAAACCATGAAATGAACCCTGGTAGTCCCTTTCTTCGTAATTTGGACTATGGTTGGACCACGAAGGTCGTCACCTTCTGGCCCTGTCCCTTTATGGACTATACGAGGGTTTTCAGCCCTAAAACCACCATAGAACCTGCATAAAACAAACAAAATAACATTATAAAACCCTGCACATTGGAATTGACAGCTTAAAGAGGCTGGCGGAGGTGAAGGAGCATTATATGCAGGTGGAAGAATAAATCCCATGGCAAAGAGGCGAAAACATTTGAAAACAGGGTTCAAATTTGATTTTGGCACGAAAATAAGGATTCGTGGTTTCAGAAAATCGTCGACGGTTTTCGCATAGCATTGAGGCAGTAAGTGGTTTTACGCATTTTGAACGCAATACCACACAGGTTGCGACACCTGTCCACCCCAATACCGCCTATTTCGCATTCATCCTGGTCATTAAACCCTGACATGGAAATTCATGTGAAATCTAACACGGACCGTTGGATCTGGATAGGCCAGATCAACAGTGGGGGAGGAGCACGATGGGGAAAGGTGCATGGTGGAAGGGAGGTGGTGGAGGCCAAGTGTCAGACAGAGATTGGATAGGTGGTTAAATAGTGGGGGGTGGGACCAATGTTGACGTATGCTATTTTGTTTGGTAGCGCTTTTGGTCGATCGGCGGGCTTAGATGTCAGGAAGATTAGTGGTTATCAGATCATATAGATCAATGGTGGGGATGGATTTGCGAGGATGAATGGATATATGTGAGTAGGGAGAATGGAGGGTGAGAGGGGAAGCATGGTGGCCTTTGATCTTTATATATCTACAGTGGATATCACTTCATGGAGTGGTAACGCGGGGAAGAAAAAAGGAATGAAGGAATGTGGTTAAGGGAAAAAAGGGAAGGTGGGGTGATTTAGCATTGTCGGATCATATAGATCAACGGTCGAGATCTATTGTGGTGGGGGGGGAGGGCTGAGGGTACAAAATAAAATGTTTCGGGTGTGCCCGCGCAAAAAACCTCAGCCATTAGATCTGAGATCTCTATAGTCAAAGGGTCAACTACGGGGGCAGTGGGGAGTACGGGCGAAAAGCTTGGGGGGTGCCCCCGTAGTTAATCTGAGCATTTGATTAGGGGGAAATGGACAGTTGAATCATCGGCATAAAAAGGTAAAGGAAAATAAAGTAAAACAATATGATTTTTCCGATGCGATGGGGTCCAGCGGGAGGTGCTGGGGCATGGTCCCATGGAGGGATAAGGTGACCCGGACCTAGGGAGAAGGGGCTAAGGAAGTAGCAGGGATGGTGTGATCTGCGGGTTAAATGAGGGCCATCGGATCTCCCGGATCAATGGTGGAGATCTTGTCAGAGCATCGCTATGGAGGTGGAAAGTTTGCAGAGGAAATGCGGGTTTACAGAGGAAATGCCAATGTAATGGGGGCTAGCACCTAGTCGCCGGCGCAGGTCATATGAAGAAAAAGAACAGAAAGATTTAATCCCTCAGGGGCTTAAATCCTATATATAAAAGGGTGCATTTTTAGGCCAAAAGAGGGGTTTTTTAAGCCTAAAAAAGGTTCTGATAGGTAAAATGGGGTAATTCAAACCATACAAAAGGTGTTTTTTATAGGTTTTTAAAGGTTTTTTAGGAAAATGATGAATAAATGAGAAGGTAAAAATGGGTTTTTTGAAAGGGGAATGGAGGATAAATAAAAGGGAAAATTGAATGAAATGGGCTTAGAAAATGATGGAAAAATGGCCTAAATAACAGTCTCTTTTGATATCAGCAGGGTTACTTGGTGGATTTTTTGAATGGAACAACACTGAAGATTAATCTTAAGTTAGAAAGCACCAAAAGGCTTCAAGAATGAGAATTTTTTTTTGAAAATAATCTCTTGAAGGCTCAAGATCTGTTTTAGCCATCATTTGTTGTGAAAAAATTTACTGATGGCTAATAGTGGCTTCACTTGGGGATGGTAGCTCCTTGGAGGTGTCAAGAACTTCATAAATTGATCTCTGTAATGTAGACATGTGCCTTATCCATTGAAAACCTTTTCTTCCTTGATCATGCTGCTTAAAAAGATGATCAGTGCTTTGTATCAGCAAACAAATTTCTCCAAAACATTCTACCTACACAGCCTACTTTTCCTAACATTTTTTCTTCATAAGGTGCACTTGGACTTGCAAACCTTGGAATCAACACTTTATTATTTTATTGAAAGTAGGAAACTAATATAAATCTACCCTTATTTCTTCCATGATTTCAGATTAAGCTGTTGAAATCTTTTAATTTCTACGTATACTACTATCTGTCAAGATTAAACTATATGACAGATCTTATTCTCTACATTCTAAAACAGAAATTTAAAATATAGCTAAATCATGATTAACCTGTCTAATTTTTTATGGTGTCTATGGCTGTATGTACAAGATGCACATAGACTTTATTTGCAGAAAAAATAAAACAAAATTGTGAAGGCTTAAGATCTGAAAAATTAAAAACATCCTTCTATTCTTTTCCCGCTCTGGTTTTGATCTATTTAGAGCTATCTTTTTCCTTTTCTTGGTTCGTATTTTGAGTTTTTTTGAACCATTCTTTTCTATCCTAACCTATTCCACTGATAAGCCAATATTATACAATTTGGAAAATCTTTTTCACTAACCTATCAGCATGAAATTCAAATTTACTCAATCATGTTTAGGCTGTATGATTGAATAATTACAAGTAGTGGCATTTGAGCTTGCACACCAACATTATTTTTCATAAAAGTAAATTAGAAAGATAAGGCCATGATTTTGTCTTTTGTGAAAAATATTTTTCTATCTCTTTAGTTATGTTTTAAGCATGTGGAACCGCATATCGCTTTCATGGGCTCTTTAATCATGTTATGTATAATGAATAAAACTTTGAAACTAAGACTCTTGACAAAAATAGTGTTTGAGCATCCGGCCATTGACAGGACCTCTAAAAATTTCAATTCCATCAAGTTCCTTCAAAAAGAGAGCATTTTTTCCTCTCACTGAATCAATGATATAGGGGCCTTTCAACAGATTTTCAAACTTACCATGTTTGCCTTTGTCCTCCTTTCTGGAATCCCATTTTAGAACTACATTTCCAACTTGGAAGTCATTTTCTTTGGTCCTTATATCGAATAATATCTTGATTCCTTCTTGGACTACTTGTGTTCTCTTATATACTTCCTCTTTGGACTGTTGTAAATGAATAGTCTGGTTGATTCTTCTCTGCATATCATTCTCTTCAGTTTGTACTTCTTGAAGAAGTTTCATGACTAGAACTTCTAAGGATGTTGGGAAGACTACATCGATACCATTAAATAGCTGATATGGAGACATATTTATTGATTTTTTGGTGGTTAATTTATCAGCCCATAAAGCATGAAAGATCTTACTATGCCATGATTTCTAATTCTGCTCCAATATTTTTTTGATAATATTGACAAGGCTTTTTTTGGAGGATTTAGCTAATCCATTCCCTTGGGGATAGTAGGCAGTGGAATGACCTAATGTGAGATGATATTTATAACAGAATTAAACCATTTTTTTATACTTGAAAGCAGCAGCATTATCTGTGATAATTTTTCTAGGACAACCAAATCTAGAAAGTATGTTAGTTTCAAGGAACTTGATAATGACAGAGTCAGTAGCATTCCTAAACGGTATGGCTTCTATCCACTTGGTAAAATAATCAGTGGTAGTGAGGATCCACTTATGTTGGGTTGAAGAAGATGGGTGAATTTCCCCAATGAAGTCCAAACCCCATTATTGAAAGGGAGCCTCAACACTAATAGGTTGAAAAGGTAGTGGTAAGAGTTTTCTCCTGCCATCAAAGATTTGGAACTTGTGGTAGGACATGAATAACTTATGGGTGTCTGGGAAGAGGGTGGGCCAATAGTATCCAGCCTTGAGGATTTTGTTTAATGTGGTCTTCCAGTTAAGATATCCTCCACATTCTCCCTCATGTAGCTCATGCATGATTTTTTCTGCATCAACCTCAAGTAAACATTTAAGCAATATTCCAACAGCATTTTTCCAATACAAAACTCCATCTAACATACAATAATTTAAAGTCTTATGTTTGACAAATCTAGATTTTGTTTTTGACAAAGAAGGAGGAGCACTTAGATAAAGCAAAATATATATGATGTCAGCATACCAAGGAGAGTTCATGAATGGTGTTTTGCATTCTTATATCTCTTCCAAAATATAAACCATGTTCATATCTAAAGCTTGGAAGTTTGACTTAGCCATGAGTTTTGCTAATCCCTGCCCTTTGATGAATTTGGTGGGCTTGATCTCTAAGTCATATTATAAAGTGGTAGCAATCCACTTGCCTCTTTTTCCATCAGGGTCTTGATTAAGTATATCTTTGACAACTGTGTTTCAGACAAAGGCTATGATATGTGAATGCAAAATATAAACTCTAAATTCCTTCAAAGCTTTGATTAAGGCAAAGGCTTGTTTCTCCATAATGTTATACTTTAGAGGGGCATCCCTTAAGGCTTTGTTGAAGAGATCTATGGGCTGCTCTTGCCCCATGATGTTCTTTTGCAACAATACTGCTGCCACAGTATGTTCAGAGGCAAAGGAAAAAATGTAAAATTCCTTGGTGAAGTCAGGGTTGATTAAGACTGGTGTTTGTGTGAGTGCTTGTTTTACCATCTCAAAAGATTTCTTTGCTTCCATATTACACTTCACTCCTACTTCCGTTTTCAACATATTCCTGATATTTATTAGGAGCTCAGCAAGATTAGGGATGAACCTTCTTAGGAAGTTAATCTTCCCAATGAAAGATTGCAGCTCTTTAATGTTCCCAGGATGGCTGATTTTCAGTATGCCTTCAATCGTTTTAGGGTCTACTTTGATTCCCTCTTTAGAAATTATGTGGCCAAGAATTTTTCCTTCTTAGAGACCAAAGAGTGTCTTTTTGGGATTCAAAGATAAGCCATATTTCCTACATTTCTCAAAAAAAATTCTCAGGTGGACTAAGTGCTCCTCATCAGTCTTAGAGTAGACAATGATGTCATCAAGGTATATGACTATGAAGTAACCTATGTCTTCTGAAAAAGCTATGTCCATGGCCCTTTGGAAAGTAGCCCTTGCATTCATTAAACTGAATGGAATCTTAACATACATGAACGTACCCCAAGGTGTAGTGAAAGTAGTTTTAAGTTGGTCACTTGGAAAGACTAGAACTTGGTTATAACCTGAGAAGCCATCTAATAATGAGATTCTTTGTGAACCAACCATTTTTTGGAGTATTTGATCCATTTTAGGAAAGGGATAATTATCTTTCAAGGAGGCTTTGTTCAAATTTCTGAAGTCAATACAAAGCCTAATTTCCCAATTCTTCTTCCTAACTGACACAAGGTTGGACACCCATTTTGAGTATCAGACAGGGACTATGATCGCAGCATTGTACATCTTTTTTATTTCTTTCTCAACTGAGGGTAACAAGAGGGGGTTTATTCTTCTCAACTTTTGTTTAAATGGTTTCTGATTTTCTTTGAGAGGAATTTTATGTTGGATGATTTTGGTGTCATAGGATTTCAAGTCTTCATACCCCCAAGCAAACACATCTTTAAATTCTCTAAAAAGCTCAATGTATTTATGTGTTGTGTGAGATGGGAGAGCTTTGGACATCTTGATTATTTTGGGCTCTTTCATCCCTCCAATGTTACACTCTTCTACATTTGTTTCAGTGGGTTACATATTGGGTTTTTTAGCTACATTATTAAAATCAAACAACTCTTCTAGTGGTGTAAGGCCTCTTGGCAAGGTGTCATCTTTGTACTGCAAGATTTCAAATTATCTTTGATCTGATTTGTCAAATACTTCTGCAATACAAGGGTTTTGAAGGTGGTTTATATCATCATCAAAGGGCAGCTCGATTTTGGGAGTTTCTTTTTCGGCAGATTTATTTCTTTCAAATCTCAAACTCTGTTTTATGCTTGAAAAGTAATTTTTGGATTGCAGAAAATCATCTATTTGGTCATCATTGTCAAACACTTGCTAATGGTTCAAGTTGTCTGGTACAGTAGGCCTGTTCTTTATTTTTATGAGGCATTGATTATTTTCAGAAGGTAAAGAGAAATTGTTGGCAGCAAGGGCAAGCTCATTGGCAAG
Organism: Pinus albicaulis; assembly: GCA_034641835.2. NCBI lineage: Eukaryota > Viridiplantae > Streptophyta > Pinopsida > Pinales > Pinaceae > Pinus > Pinus albicaulis. Next base: position 377,705,461 of record CM076570.1, read on the forward strand.
GCAGTTTTGGGACCTAGGAATGAAAGTAAGCTCATATTTATCAAAGGTTTTGAGAAGGTCTAGGGCAGCATTTCTCCCTTAATTTGATTGATGATTAGTTCTGAATCTCCTTGGATCAAGATTTTCTTGGCTTTGAGATTTTTAAGTAAGTATAGACAAATAAGGAGGGCCTCATACACTGCAACATTATTGGTGCATTGAAAATCTAACCTATAGGAATGGCCTTCATTGGTGTTTTGGATCCAAACACTAGCCCCTGATCTGGCCTTACCATAAGAACCATCAAAGCTCATATGCAAAAGGATTTCAATTTCAGTTTTATCAATGTTCTGTACTTCAAGGCTGCTAGAGTTTTGGGAGTCATTTTCTTGATTAGAGAGTTGGTTTGATTGTTCTGGGGAACTTATTTCTCTCTCATTTCCATTCACTTGTTCACTTATGTCATTTTCATTGTACAGGATGAAGGAGTCGAGGTTCGAGTGAATGGAATAAACTAGTGTGTTATTTCGCTTATCTATGTTACTCACCATGTATTTCATATGGGATTCCCAGTACAATCTTCTTGTTTGATTGAAGACTGGGATGGTGGCATAGGTTATGTCCATTTGAAGGCTGCCATGGAGTTTGGCCCCCCAGTATCTAGATAAAATCATGCCATACTTTGGGGGGATGTCAGCCACAACTCTATCCATGACTAGACTTTTAGCGGGGATTTGTGCCAGATTGGCACACAGATCCTTGATTATGCCCAGACACTTAACCCTACTGCAATCAAAATAATACAAGTCTTTGTAGGGCTTTGTGATTTCTAGGCCGAATCTCTCCATCACAACCTATGGCATGAGATTGTGTGAGGCACTAGAGTCTAGCATAGAATTATGCAGAATTTTGTCATGTATGTTTAGATTGACATAGAAAGGAGGGACTGCTCCTTCTTGATATATTCCTTCTACTTCAGGACCAAACAACAGTTCTGGTTTATCATCAGTTAAGTTTAAGGTATCAGTATCCTTGCCTATGTTTAACACTTTGAAAATCTAGGATCTATATACCTCTTGGGTTACCAATTCAGTGAGGGGTATAATGATCTTGATTTTGGCAATCTCCCCCTCAAAACTAAAAGGCGCAGGTGTCTTTATTGCATTTACATCAGTTTTATCAGCCATGAACTTTCCTATATTTTTAATTTGCTGATTTTTATTTGATGGTTTGGACAGTAAGGTTTTTTCAGGGCCACTATTTGAAGTACTAGGGCAGTTTGAATCATTACTAGGCTGGCTAGTATTTTGCTTGTTTAGTTCAGTCTTCTTAGTGATAGTATTTGTGCTTTCTGCTATCTTTTTAGGGATAGGTTCAGAGGTTTTTATAACAACAGTGTTTGGCTGATCTGTTTTAGGGACATCTTGAATCTTCTTTCTCCTAAGGTTATATTGCCTATGGACTTACATTATGGAATTCTCAAATCCTAATCTATAGTCTTTGGAATCTTCATATGATTTCTCATTTGGTTTTGAAGAAAACTTCCTTTGTTCTTCTTCAGTAAGGAATGTGTTATCCTCATCATCTGAACCTATGACATTTGCATGGTATTCTTCCAACTACTCAGGCTCTCTTTCTTCTTCATCTACATAGTTGTCTTGGAAAGGGGGTCTGATTTGTTGGTCATTCTCTCTTTGTCTGATTTGAGGAGGGTCTCTTCTAAAATTCTGGTTTCTATTTTTGTTTTGAAGATTGGCTTGATTTTCCATAGGAGGTGTTCTCTCATTAAAACTGATTTTTTCCATCATCCTCTCCATTTTCCTATCTATGGATTCAAGTTTGGCTTCAGAAGAGGAGGGTTCAGGTGTTGTGTCATCTCTATAAGTCACCCTTTTTTATGATCTTGCCCTAGGCCTTTTCTCAATCAAATTGGCCTCTACACTCACAACCCCCTTTTGCATGTCTTCTAGAGTTTGGTAATCTCTCTCCCTCAGTTGATAGGCCATATCAGCATCAAAGCCTTCAGGATATTTTACTAAGGCCATGCCTTGGGGATGTTTCATGTGAGGTGGGAGAGTGTTGTAAACACTGTTAAACCTAGTGGAGTAGTCATGAACAATTTCTCCCAGGTTTCTCTTAAGATTGTTATACTTGGACAGAATCTGAAGGGGGTTCTTCTTGATTTCCCATTTGTTCACAAAGGTTTGGTATAGAGTAGGGAGATCATGAATGTTGTTGGGAGGTAAGTCTTTAAACCATCTCTTGGGTTATTCCCCTAGGCTCTGAGAAAAAATCCTCATTTTTATGGTTTCTTCTTCTATCTCCATATAGTCAAAAGAATCATTAATTCTATGTACATGTTTTTTAGCAGAAATGGATTCAGTCCCTACGAAGTGAGGGATTTTGGACTGATAGTCATTTGGCAAAGGTAATAGTGGTTTCTGGAGAGAAAGTGGAGCATACCAAGCTGCCATGATGGGAGGGAAAGGAAACAAAGGTTGATTTACAAGGGGAGGGTTTATGAAAAGAGGTGAGGATGGAATGGAGTAGTTAGAACAATGGGTGTATGAATAACGAAAGTACTTGGATTAGCAAGAGACTATTGAGCAGATATAGGATGAGAGAAACCAAAGCTATGAATGAAATGAGGATCAGGTGGAGTGGCTTCTCTACTATCAGTATGTTCACCACTAATTGTTGGGGTGAGTGTGGAGACTCGAAGTCTATCTGATCTATATCACTAAGTTACTTAGTTCTGGATGGGTTTCTTATGAATGGTAAGTCAACTTGTGTATTTTGTAGAGCCGAGAGATTTTCAGGGACAGAATTAGCTCTATGAATTAGTATGATAATAGTTGAATTCTTGGATTTAGGAGATTTCCTAAGGATACTTTCTGGATTGTCAACTATCTTAGGAGGATTTGGGTCTGGGTGTGATCTGGTATAGGTCCTTCGTGGAGCCAGATCTCTTTATTCTCACAAGGTATAACTAGGCCTTAAAAACTGTTTTGGACTGATTTGACAAAATCCTAGAACAACCTATGGGACTAGTGGAATGAGGAAGGCCTATTGGAGGCTAGTGGAGTCGCCAGGTGGAAATTTTTAGCTCTTCTAAAGATAACATGTTTTATATTCCACCACCAAATTCTTGATAAAAGATCAATCTAGGGAGTACTTTTGAGTTTTCAGTTCCTTTATGTAGCCTTAAGGTAAATGAGTATTCCCTAACTAAGTCATTATCTTGCTAGGATGATGAAATAATTAGTTTATATTCCAGCTATGGGTTGGTTTTTAAGTCAAACTAGGGATCTATACGAGTCTATAAGAGTTTGTTAGGCTACTATGAACTCAGTCCCACCGTGATCGCTACTATGTTAGCTCCCCGTAATTTTCTAGATTGATTGAGATACAAATTGACAAGGGTAACATCAAACCAAGCTTTAGAGTTCTACGATCTAGCCCTCCTAGTCTTAGAGATGGATCTCTCAATAAGTTTGTAAGGATATAGCTTGATGCTTTTAAGAGGTTGATTTTAGGCTAGATGTTAAGTGCAAGGTATTTGATTTTTTTTTGGTTGGGTATGATACTTTGATAGATTTTAGATAGGAAACATGGAAGATTGTTAATTCATTAGGCAATGGAGTCTAACAAGGTCCAGATAAGTTCATCAATGGTGTTAAGAGTATTTGCAGGGAAAGTTTAATTGGTTGGTGGATCTTTTAAGGTTATGAAAGATTTATGAAATGGACATAAATATTGAGAACGAAAAACTAATAAAGGGCTGAAAACAGAATCCTTTATATACTTGTAAACTGAGGGAGTTATAAAATTGATAAGAACAACAAGATAATCAAAGGCATAAGCAGAACCTAATCCATTTGATTTCAGACTGAAAATAGATAATTAACCAAGACAAACATTTAATTCCAAGAACAGAATATTTCAGTGGCAACAATATGCAAGGCTAACCATAAATCACAATTGATGCTAACTGATCTAAATTATTCAAGAAATGGACTAAGAACTTGTTAGAGAGAAAATGAATGATTTCTCTAATGTATCTGAGTAGAAGAAAACATTAAGGCAGTGAAGGACAAACTGATTTAAGGTGTCATTAGAAAACATTTCTTAATATAAATTCTTTGTCCTGCTGCAACATAGTAAGATGGAAAACATAATGAAAAACTAAAAAACATAAACATAAGAAAAATTCACCATCAACCAAGTCCATGGATCCTGCATGCAATCCTTCTCCATCAACAAGAAAATTAGATCATGCATGAGTTCCAAGACATCAATTTCTCTTCAAGAGCTTCAAAGGACTATGTATTATTCCAACATCAGTCGTCAAAATACAACATTTACAATGAGTTCCAATGCAGTATTTATACTGCAAATGAGGAGGTGGAACTATGTTTTAGGGTTCAAATGTCATTTATGTTAGAGTAAATATGTTCCTGACCTTGATAACCGTGCAAGGCATAAGGTAGGAACATATGTAGATACCTCTCTATTTTAATAGCTCTATCTTTACTCTCTAAGATAAAGATAAGTGGAAAAGATTGACTTTAAGGCTTTATCTTATCTTTTACAATAATTGTCCTGACAGTTTAAATATCCTCTTTAGTGTAATAACTGTCAATTTTCCCTTTGAGACAAGAGGTAGGATATAGGTGGTAGTCTGATATATTTAAGGGAATAACTACTCCTTTTGAGGTATTCGATGCTCTTTAGCCTAAGTCTTCTTGGTTTAATTATGAAACTGCTCTTTAGGCCCTTTAGCCTTGATCTGTCTTTAATTAATCTTCTTTAAGGCTTTGATTTTTCCTTAAGTCTTTATAAATCACCTTTGCTGACTTTTTCTCCTTATCTGATTTCTTTAAACCTTTAATTCTCTCTCTTTAACCGTGTTTTATCCTTAATCTGCCAATTCAAGCCTTTAATATTTCGATCTTCATTTTTGGTCTTCAAACTTTACTGATTTTTTTGCTTCTGCATGTGCAGGAGGCTTCTTCGATGTGTTGGAGGGTTTGATTATATGACCAATGCTTGTAAAGCACCGTTCAAACCATGAAATTAACCCTGGTAGTCCCTTTCTTCCTGATTTTGCCTCTGTTTGGACCACGAAGGTCGTCACCTTCTGGCCCTATCCCTTTATGGACTGTAAGAGGGTTTTCAGCCCTAAAACTGCCATAGAACCTACATAAAACAAACAAAATAACCTTATAAAACCCTGCGTGTTGGAATTTACTACTTACAGAGGCTGGCAGAGGTGGAGGAGTAGGATATGAAAGTGGAAGAAGGAATCCCATGGCAGAGAGGCGAAAACCTATGAAAACAGGGTTCAAATTTGATTTTGGCGCAAAAATGAGGATTGGTGGTTTCGGAAAACCGTCGATGGTTTTCGCGTAGCATTGAGGCGGTAAGTAGTTTTGCACATTTTTAACACGATACCACATAGGGTGTGACACCTGTCCACCCCAATATCGCCTATTTCGCGTTCATCCAGGTCGTTAAAACCTGACATGGAAATCTGCACGAAATCTAACGCGGGTCGTTGGAACTGGATAGGCCAGATCAATGGTGGGGGAGGAGCGCGATGGGGAAAGGTTCATGGTCGAAGGGAGGTGGTGGAGGCCAGGTGTCAGACTAATATTGGACAAGAGGTTAAATAGTGTGGGTTGGGACCAATGGTGACATATGCTATTTTGTTTGGTAGCGCATTTGGTTGATTGGCGGGGTTGGATGTCAGGAATATTAGAGGTCGTCAGATCATATAGATCAACGGTGGGGATGGATTTGTGAGGATGAATGGGTATATGTTAGTCGGGAGAACTGAGGGTGAGAGGGGAAGCATGGTGGCCATTGATATTTATATATCTACAGTGGGTATCGCTTCGTGGAGTGGTAAGGCGGGGAAGAAAAAAGGAATGAAGGAATGCGCTTAAGGGAAAAAAGGGAAGGTGGGGGTGATTTAGCATTGTCGGATCATATAGATCAATGGTTGATATATATTTTGGGGAGGGCCAAGGGTACGAAAGAAAATGTTTAGGGTTTGCCCCCGCAAAAAACCTTAGCCATTAGATCTGAGATCTCTATAGTCAAAGGGTCAACTACGGGGGCAGTGGGGAGTACGGGCGAAAAGCTTGGGGGGTGCCCCCGTAGTTAATCTGAGCGATTGATTAGGAGGAAATGGAAGGTTGAATCATTGGCATAAAAAGGTAAAGGAAAATAAAGGAAAAAAATGCAATTTTGCCGATGCGATGGGGGCTAGCAGGAGGTGTTGGGGCATGGTCCCATGGAGGGATACGGTGACCCGGAGACAGGTAGAAGGGGCTAAGGAAGTAGTAGGGATGGGGTGATCGGAGGGTTAAATTAGGGTCGTCGGATCTCCCGGATCAATGGTGGAGATCGCATCGGAGCATCGCTATCGAGGTGGAAAGTTTGCAAAGGAAATGCGGGTTTACAGAGGAAATTCTGATGCAATGGGGGCTAGCGCCTAGTCGTCGGCATAGGTCATACGAAGAAAAAGAAGTGGAAGATTTAAGCCCTCGAGGGCTTAAAGCCTGTATATAAAAGGGCGCACTTTTATGCCAAAAGAGGGGTTTTTTAAGCCTAAAAAAGGTTCTGATAGGTAAAATAGGGTAATTCAAACCATAAAAAAGGTGTTTTTTATAGGTTTTTAAAGGATTTTTAGAAGGTTTTTTAGGAAAATGATGCATAAATGAGAAGTTAAAAATGGGTTTTTTGAAAGGGGAATGTAGGATAAATAAAAGGGAAAAATGAATGAAATGGGCTTAGAAAATGATGGAAAAATGGCCTAAATAACAGTCTCTTTTGGTATCAGCAAGGTTACTTGGTGGATTTTTGAATGGAATAGCAGTGAAGATTAATCTTAAGTTAAAGGGCACTAGAAGGCTTCAAGAATGATAAATTTTCTATGAAAATAATCTCTTGAAGGCTCAAGATCTATTTTAGCCATCATTTGCTATGACAAAATTTACTGATGGCTAACAGATTGAACAACGTCAGGTCCAGGAGGTATGGTCTCAGCGATTGAATGGATTGTGACCATGGGTAGCTATGAAGACTCTGTTTCAACAACAGTAGATGAACCGGGATGTGTGGAAACAATTTGATCTAACTCTGGGTTAAAAGATAATGTTTCGCCAGAGGTACGAATTGTACTTGATTCAGCAGGTCATGATCACCTTTGCCTACCAGAAGTAACTTCCGGTGGTAAAGGTGGTTTTAAAGCTAATCTACACGAATGAAGGGGGATAGGATTTTTTTCTTCCGTGATTACTAATTTATTTTATCCCAAAAAAAATAAACAAAAAGAGGGTAATGCTAGGCAAAAGGGTTTACCAAGAAAATGTGAACTGCAAAATACCTCCTGGAAAACCAAGAAGTATGGGTAGGTAATCTCCTCGAATGTTGTTTTCGGTGTATCACAATTTCAAGGTGGCCGAATCGGTTCACTATGGATAGATAACACCTAAAATTTGTCCTCCCAAATATACCCAAAGGTACATGGAGGCCCAAGTCCGTATTAGTGTTGTCTAATGCGAAATCATACAGTGAGAGCACCCCTTCATACTTATTGTACTGTAACACTACCCGATATACCTGAAAGTACATGGATGAGCTACGATATACTTACGTATGTGGAGTGAGGTATCACACTCGGAATGTATCACAGACAAGTTAACGAAAACTATTATGTTTTACGACGCCGGAACACATCACTAGCGTAAAACTTCTAAATGTTATCGTTATGGTTCCAAAGCATTGTTAAGTAAATTGAGATTAATTTTATGTTGACCTTGCTTAACAATTTTCCTTTCAAAGGGTCACCGCGATGATGTGTATGAAATTCCTAAAATGCAGCTAAGAATGATAAAAAAACTTTCACTTTCAGCTTTTTCAATGAAAAACCTAGCTACTAAGGGAAAAGAGTAAATAATTTGAGATCAAACAAATCAATGAACAAAACAAATCAATGAATCTCAAACTAAATGCAAATTTCTTAATGTTCCTTTTGCAAAACACACATTATTCTACATGCAAATACAAGTTTTTCTTTTCAGTTTCCTTAATGTTATGAATGCAGAAAAGAAACTAAGTGCACTAGATCAATAATTCAAATGCTTTTTACTTTCTAGAAACGAAGAATACAAACAAAAATTTCTCTTTTGAAGGAAAAACAAGGATTTCAACAAAAATTTCTCCTTTCAAGGAAATAAAGATTTTACGACAATTTCCTATTTAGAAAGAAAATGATTCTTAATGCAACCATAAAAAATACTTTGAAATAAACTTGTCAATGATAAAGAAAAACTTTTTTTAAAACAACATTGAATAAATTTTCAGTCAAAGGAGAAGAAGTATATAGAGTCACTGGTCAATTGAGCATCAAAATTTTCAAAACATAGCAACAAACAAAACTGAAGCAAGTTGCAGAGTCAAATTCAAGGGAATTTGGTCACTTTTAGGAGTCAACGCAGTCTCCAAGGGGAGATAGTGCTCTGCAACGCAGTCTAGGAAGGGAGACAGTGCTCTGCAAAGCACTGTGTCCAGTCCAAGGGTGAATTGGGTCCAGTATACAAAGAAAAATACTATTGTTTAACTCACTGTATTTGCAAATTAAGCTCTGAAAAAGTTTAATCTTTATGTGAAATAACTACTGGGTGGATAAAAAAAAGAAAATCAGAGGCTTTAACACCTAGAACTAAGATAAATTCTCCCTAGTGGAATCGCCAATTTATTGGGCCAGAATTGTGAATACGGATAAATCACGCTTCCCTAGACAGGTGCTAGTCTAGAAAAATAGGTGAAATTCTATACAACTATTTCTCCTAAGTCAGAACATATACACAGAGAGGATTGGAGGCTTACTTGTTCAGTCGCTTCCAAATGGCTCCTTCTATCACTTCCATTGCAGCTTCAAATTCAAGCGGTTTGTGAGATGAATGTTTCCTGCAAGAAAGAACACTGAAACAACAGAAGATGCAATAATATAGATATTTATTCAATATAGTTAGCTAAATCAGTAAAGCATAAACCATATACATCAACCAAGATCTTGGAATATGGAAAATCAAAGTCAATACAGATGCATATAGGGAAAAATAAGCAGTACTCTTTATTGATGATAGAAGGAGAGGTTACAACCTAGTGACTGATTTGAAGTGACCTTCCAGCAACGTTCCCAAGCCTCATAATAGTATAAATCTCTCCAGCAGTAGCTTCACAAATCTAGCTCTCAATTTAAAATTCTCCAGCATTTCTCTACTCAAATTCTTCCTCCTCAAACACTTAGATCTGTGCTCAATTTATAGATGAAGTGTAGGTTGTTTTGCAATCAATAACTTTCCAAAAATAGGAAAGACATGTTTCTAGTCATGTAGACTTCAAATGGACACTTGGATCCGAAGCTTGACACATGTGAACTCTTCTAGAAGGCACTGGCCAAGTGGAGATTCCGGAACAATGAGAATTTCGCTCCCAATATGACCAATGCACCTTTGAATGTCGGGAAGTGCTTTGCAGACTTGCATGGGGCTACCTGCATATGCAACACACTTAGGCCCCTTAGAGCTTGCGTTATGAGCTCTCATATGTTATATAATAAGCTTCAAACCATGGAAACCTTTGCTTGATGAAAGTCTTGCTTGATTTGTCTTGTTTCTTGTCTTAGGGCATGTAGCAACTGAAATGATAGGGAATGATAGACCCTTGATCATTGGTCCTAGAGATGATGCCTAGTTAACCAGGTCATTGAGAATGGTGCCCAAATTGACCTATAACAATGGAAAAAATAATGTATCTTTGGTATTTTGGATGCTTAAAAAAGTTTTTGAATTCCCAAGATGACCAAACTTGACTTTCAAAGGCAACCATTGCGATATGGAGCCTTAATCATGAAAGTGAAACAACTGAAAGAAGCGCAGTGCATGTCTCATAATCATTGTACTGGCGGTATGTCATGGAACAATGTGATTTGAAAACCTAACTAACTATCCTGGCCCGTCTAGTTTCTGCCAATGATGAGAAGGTAAGACTCAATATGACCTTACTTGTGATCTTGTATGAGACATCGACCCTAGACTTACTTGACTCAATATTTTGGGAATCAATAACTATGTTTGCATAATATTTCACACACTATAGCATAATCACACCAGTAATGAAATATGTCATTATTTACTAAGACCAATAACTTTATCTCTAAGATATCATATAAAAATATTTACACATTTTTCAAAATAAATTTAAAAGAAAATACTTGATTTTGACTACTATAATAGAGAACACTAACAAAATACATTTCCATATATTCTAGAATATCAAGGCAATAAGCATTTATTCTAATCTTTTCAAATATGGAAAATGAACCATATCTGATTGGTTTCAACTTCTTTCCTTCTCCCTTTAACCTGTCCTTGTTTATGTGAATCCATACTCTATATGCAACCTCGAACTGGTGATAAACACTGTGTTTTTCATTGGAGGCCTTATACTTAGCCTTTCTCTTTTTCAAATGATCGTACACCTCTTGATGAATCATCTAGATCCGCTGAATGAACTTGTGAGATTTGTCCTCATCAATTTTTTCATCGGAATCCTCATATTTCCTAGAGACCCAATCTAAGGTAGATTTTGATAGGTATACAAAACATGTCTCAAATGGTGAACTTTGACTTGAAGAGTGAAAATTCATATTTTATGCATGTTGAACATAATGAATATGTTCATCCCACAACTTAGGATGCTTTCTACAATATTCCAGGACAAAATGAAACATTTTTTGTTGACGACCTCCATCTATCCATCCATATATGGATGGAATATCATACTCCTCTTTATCTTGGTGTCCATCATCTTCCACAAGATTTTATACAACTCTCTAAGGAACAAGAGTCTTGATATGAAATAATGGATATGGGTAGTCCAAAATGGACCCATACATGCTGAAATAAATGTTGAGAAGTCTACTCAACAGTAATATGATTTTTACAAGGCATCAAGATAAACATCATCCTAAACCTATCCACCTCTAAATATAAGTATTCATGACCCTTTATTGACAAAGGAAACCCCCCTACAAAATCCATGGATATGCTCTCCCAAGGATGAGAAGGAGTAGTGAGTCACATGTGCTACCCCAATTTTGTGTTAGTGCGCTTACAAATATAGCACATCATACACCCCTTTACATATTTGGTTACAATTTCTTTCATCCAAGGCCAATAACAGAACATATGCAAATGAGACATTGTTTTTAATACCCCAAAGTGACCAGCCATAATATAAGTGTGAGCTTCTCAAATTACATGGACTCTTTCACTTGTAGGAATACATAACTTTCTAGGATGTTACATTAACTCATCTCGCAAATGGTAGTTTTCCACCTATGATCCATGGGTTATCCTTTCATAAAATTAATTAAAATATTCACCAATAGCATATTTTTCAACATAAGTATCATGAGATAAAGAAACATTCTTTAAAACAATAGATGTAGAAACAGGAGGCCTAGGTAGCATATTTGCCACTTTGTTTCTTGTACCCTTGTTTTACATAGTTACCAAATCAAACTGTTAAAGGAATCACATCCACCTGAAGTGACCATATTGTTGGAACTTTTCTATGGTTGGAGATGCTATAAGGATTGATGGTTTAAATGTATGATAGTCCCCTTACCCATCAAGTAATTCTTCCATTTCTTAACACTTAGAACCAAAGCATACAACTTTTTTGTCATAGGAGGGATAGTTGACAACAACTTGAGAGAAATTATTTGATTGGTAATAAACCATTTTATGATGTTGCATCAATAGTACACCCATGTCATATCCACTACAATCCGTCTTGATCTCAAATGTTTGTTAAAGGTTTGACAAGTCAAGTATAGGTGTTATTCTCATCCTTGCCTTTGATGTGTCGATATCCTTTTTTTTCTTTCCTCCCAACTGATAGATCTGCTTCATGCTGGTCATGGCATGGAAAGGAGGTGCAATGATAGATAATTTAGCTATGAACCTTCTCCGATACTAAATTACTCCAAATAAGCTTTTCACTTCTACTGTATTTGTAGGTGTAGTCTATTGGACAATTACATAAAATTTGTAAGGATATATTTTCAATTGACCTCCTCCAACAATATGACCCAAATACACAAAAGAAGTTTTTCCAAATTCACATTTGTACAAGTTTACAATCAATTTATCCATTTTTAAAGTATCCAATACTTGTTTGACATGTTTTACATGATCAACTGGGGTTTTGCTAAAGACAAGTATATAATCTAGGTATGCAAGTGAAAACTCATCAAAGAATGGTCTAAATACATCATTCATTACCCTCATGAATGTAGATAGAGCATTGCAAATCATAAATTTCATGACCAACCACATGAATAGTCCTTTCTTGTTTACGAAGGATTTTTTCCATACATCATTCTCTACAATTCTAATTTGATGGTAACCACTCTACAAATACAACTTAGTGAAACAAAAATAATTATTCAATTTATCAAGAAAATCATCTATACAAGGGAGAGGATATCAGTTTTTCACTGTGATCTTGTTGAGAGATCAATAATCCATGCACATTCTCCTTGTGTCATCCTTCTTTGACACCCACACCTTCAATGAACCACATGGAGGATGAGATAGATCTAATGACTCCTTGGTCCAACAAGTCTTACACCTACTTCTTGATTTCGTCCATTTCCATGGTTGAAATCTTGTACATGCTCACATTTGGGAGAGAAGCATATAATTGAAGTTCAATCTCATTTTGGATTTGTCTTTTTGGAGGCAATCCAACTAGTTCCATAAAAATCTCATCATAGTTAGATATAATATCAAACATTTATTTCATGTGAGGAGGATTACAACCTTTGAAATCATGAGATGATTCAACATATTTTTTCCTCACAACCATGAGAATACACTTCTTACTGGATTTTTTGAGTCTATTCATATGTCCTGCAATGACAAGGGTTGAATTTACTTTCATGTAGAGAGCTCTGACAATATATTCCACCCCATCTTTCATGAGATGGGACTTGTTCTCATGCCTCAATTTTTTTTTCATATCATACAAGTATGGGATTCATAAGAATATGTCACACATGTCAAGTGGGATACCATCTAAATAAAAATTGTAATATCCCCAAATGGGAACAAGCAGAAATATTAAACAATACTGCTCATAAATAACGTAGTTCGGCAAAATAAAAGAAAGAGGCCACTATGGAGGCTCAATATTTACATTTACAATAGAAAATCAAAGTTATATTGAATCCCATGAGTTATATAACAAAAAATAGAAGACTTTACATGAAGAAAATCCTCAAAATGAGGTGTTGCAACCATAGATTAAGACTAAACAAGCTTGACAACGTTATTTTATTGGCTAAAAGTAGTTGTAGATTACACTTCATATCTAGAGCAGATTTGTGTAAAAAGAGTTAGATCTATATAAGATCTCTACACTAGAAAGTATCCTTTACAAATGCCCCTTGGGGTTTTTAGCAAAAAGTGAAGTACATGGAGTAGATCTAAAATCTAATGCAACAGATCTATAGAATGATTCAGAAATTTTAAAGTAAATACAACATTATTCATATCAGATCTGAAATCCATGGATCACCACATTGAAGAGAAGATTTCCAACAGTAGAGATCTCTCCTCCAAAAGTCGGCCAAAACACCCTGCAAATTCTCACTTGCAAATAATGTAGTACTTGAAGATAAAATGTGTGGTAGGCTTTAGAACATAGGTGGCCTCAAGCCAAGATCTGAAAAATGTGCTCCAATCATCCAATACACTCTTTTCAATGGGATAGAAGGCTCTCCCACTGAAAAGAGGCACTAGAATGGCTTAGATCTGAGTAAATCTATCCTCCACTTGCTACAGCTTATAAAGAAAACCAAACTGTCAAGAGGATCTGTGTTGTAGTTGGAAGAAGAGCTTGGCCAAAAGCCTGATAGTGGACCGGAAATGCAAGACTCCTTCAAGAGCTACTCAATGAAGGAGGTGGGATTCCTAATCAGGAACACCCAGTGCTAAACAACACTATTCTTTGCCAAACAGCCAAGAGAATAAGAAATTTCTAAACAAACAAATTCTTTAGAAATAATATGTTCATTAAAAACCTTCTCATGTTGCCTTCTCCTTCCTTATATAAGATGAGAACTTGCAAAACCCTAAACCACCTCAAAGGAAATGTCCTCTTCCACATGAGTGATCTCCAACTAAGACTGTGTTGTGTCTTAATGAAGATCATCCCCCCATGACATCATTGTATATTTGGTCAAGATTGACCGAGTCAAGACAATTAGCCCCTTTTCACATCTAAGGGAGCTCATAAAAATAGCCCAGATTTAGCTTTGTTCACATGTGGCATTGATTTATTCAATGTTTAGGATTTTTTATGATCCTCCTTTACAATTTATTCTTGAAACAGAATAACAAAACAAAATTGAATATTCCAATTAGCTTAGGATTAATCGGGAATATTACAGTCCTCCCCTCCAAAATGTTGCTTGTCCTCAAGCAACTGATAAGTTGAGTGCTGCAACACATCTCCTCCTTTATTGGTGACACCAACATGAGTTAATTTGCGTCCATGAACCAAGTTTTCACCAAACCATCCATCCATGACTAGATCCACCAAATTTCTCATGAGATGCAAACAGTTCATCCCATAAGGAGACAATAAATCACATCAAACAAAAATGGTTTTGCCAATGCCCTCCCTGAAATATGAGACATAAAGTACAAGGAGAGTGGCCATCCCATAGGGCACATGCATGGCTTCCCTCCTTCATCCATACATCCCCATAAAAAGCACAAGTACATCATCAATATAGGGATCAAAACAATATACATATAAGCCGAAATGTGTGCATATGGAGGTGGGTCATAGTCCCACATGTGGAACCAGCGCAGAGCATCTCCTGCCTGAATCAAATCAAGATGTGGTAATTGGTTTTGCTATCACTTAATTGATGCCCATACTATCTCACCATAGCTGAAAGTGTGAGATATATTTGGTTCCTTAGGGAAGCACCCATCATGTTGCAAAATCTCCATTTTCCTTCCAAGGGAGCAGCCAAATTCAGAAATTTTTGTGGCCCAATATTGGCCATGAATCTTACAAGATATAATAATCCTCCTTGGAGTCATGGCCTGCAAAAACATGGTGGAAGAATGCACAAAATTAGAATATACAACATGTGTAACAAGAGCATGTTCTTCACCAACATTCCTCCTCCTATCAATGGAGTGGTGCATAGATCTATTCTCTTCCTCAAAGAGAGAAAGGGAGGGCTGATTTAACTCTTCCCTAGAGTCATGTTGTTGCTCCAACTCCACAAGGTTCATGCATCTTTGACAATGCTAATATAGTTCTTTTTCAAAGACCTCCCAATAGTAGCTCCTCAAGATGATGTCATTGAGCTTCATAGAGTACGTGTTGCTGAAATAGAACTCTTCATAAGCCCTTTATAGTAACTTCTCCTTGAGCTTGGAGGCTCTAGACAAGAATATCCTACCATGATTATAGATAACTTCATCAAGATTGAATAGCTCTCATTATGTATTAAGTCATCAATAATCATGCAAGTGTGAAGATCATTGGAATATTCCACCAGTAGTTGGGATTTCCAGTATGGATCTAATTTGCCCAACAATGACAGTGTTGATAATGTGTACTCTGAAATGTCTTCCATGTTTTTGTTCTCATCCTTGACATTTCCCATGTCAAAGGTGTATGTTGGAAAGCCAAGCCTCCCATTTTTCTCCTCCTTGACATCTCCCATGCCAAAGGTATAAGATGGAAGGTTTCCATTCCTTCCTTGCTTCCCTCCTTGCACATGCACATGCTCAAAATGAAATGGAAGCTCTTGGAAGTTATTCTCCCATGGAAAGCTATCATCTATCCAAAACCTACTTGGTTTTCCCAAAGTATGCATGCATTACCACCATCTAACATCATGTATGGAGGGATTTTCTCCAAAAAAATTTGTCTCCTAATTCAAGGATTGTCTTCGTTGCTCCATCATGGTGTCATTCTTCCTCCTTGCAGCAAATTTTCTCAGCGTAGTATGAGATGAGAGAATGGATAATGGTGTTAAGGGAAAAATACTTTCCCTCTCCTTGAGCCTTCCCCATACTCTCAGCGTTGTAGTATGGTATTCTAGTGCTCCCATCCTCCTTCAATATATGAAAGGAACATCAATGCATGAAACATCTTTTACCAAATCTAAATCAGGTGGCCTCCCAGGTGTTATACCACAAGATAATGATGTATCATGGCTCATTCCCATGTGAACAATATATGGGAACATCTTATGACTGCTTCCACTGAACAAATCCATCTCTGATTTTTGTGTGGAAGTCTCATAATAATGGGGCATCACTCTTATGGATGTAAGAGTGCTTCTAATTGGAGAAATTCCCCCATCTTCTTCTCCATGTAATAGAGGATCACCTCCCATCATATCAGTGTTGTGATCCTTCATCTTCTCTCCTTCACCCACTTTCTGCAAGATCTCACAGTCTAAGGTTCTCCCTTTAGATGTAGTTAACTCATGAACACCCATCATCTCATTGGTGTCAAGGGTCTTGATCATAAAGGGTTGATTTTTCACAGTGTGTGTTCCCAAAACTGAAGGCAATGTTGGAACACATTCCGTCCATTGTTTTGTCTCATTGTCTACCATCATAGACACATGCTCCTCATCCTCTTCATGTATAAGATCCTTGGGGCCTTCTTGCAAAGATACAAGAGCCCTCTTGGTGAAAGCAATGGCTTCATCTCCACCTCCCAATAAAAAGAGATCTCCTCTTGCTGTCACAGTGCTGGAGGAACTTTTAAGCTCTTCTTCTTTCTCCTCCTCATCAATGGAGCATGCCTCATCAATAGGATATCCTTTCTCTTGATCTCTTCTTGAAAAAGGAACATTCATGTCTTCCTCTTGAGAAGAATGTCCTTGCTGAAGTGGGGCCTTTGCCCTTGGCAAATCATGTAGCAGATCTTTAACCCTTTCAACAATGTTCTGAAATGGAGTTATCTTCATGGATATTTCCATATTATGCAAATGTTCTGAATTCCTGGGCTTATTTTTCTTTCCCTAAGAAATTTCAGATGGTTCAACATCAAATATTTTCACTAATATCCTAGTGAACTTAGCATAAGTAGATATATTTACATTTTTCAATAAAGAAGATTCAAATAACATTCAGGCATAAGCTTTACCTTGGAGGTGCAGCACTGCTACTCTTATGGCTTCTTCTTCTGAAACTTGATGCAGCTGAAAATATGTGTTCAGCTTCTTTACCCAAGAATTGGCTGAGCTCTCAGGTGATCCATCAAATGTAGGTAGAAAAGTCCTACCCAAAGTGGGCTACATTCACCCTCTTCTTCTCATTTTTATGCTAGATATTCTTTCTTATTTAAGTTGAAAAAACTCTAGGAATCTTAGATGCTCTTCAAATCTTTTAGACTAAGATTCATATTCTTGGAGATAGTCACCAAGAGCCTCCTCTTTTGGTGTCTCTCCTTCTTCTTCTTCTCTTGCTAGGAATGTAGGCATGCAACAACGTTGCAGATCTGATTGTGTGGCTGAATGCTCACACACATAATATGAAGAGTTGGGGCTTCCTTCATGTGAAAATATCTCCAAAGGATCTGCATGTCTTTAATTTCTCACTCCCTGAATTTCACTCTTGAGCTCATGCATAGTTTGGAATAGAGTTTTTGAGAACTCTTTCCTTTTCATTCTTCCAGATAAAGGGGTTTGACCCTTGTCTTATTTTTCTTTAGTGTAATCAACCTTATTCTTTATTCTTTTCTTTTCATGAAAAGACATATTGGCTTCTTATAGGTTGTGCCAAGATGATGGCTCTGATACTACTGTAATATCCCCAAATGGGAATAAGCAATAATATTAAACAATACTGCTCAGAAATAATGCAGTTCAGAAAAATAAAAGCAGGAGGCCAATATGAAGGCTCAATACTGACATTTACAACAAAAAATTAGAGTTAAATGGAAGCCCATGAGTTATAGAACAGAAAACAGAAGACTTTACATGAATAAAATCCTCAAAATGAGGTATTGTAACCATAGATTAAGACTGAACAAGCTTGACAAAGTTATTTTATTGGCTGAAAGAAAATTTATATTACGCTTCATATCTAGAGTAGATCTGTGTACAAAAATTTAGATCTATATCAGATCTGTACATAAAAAGGGTCCTTTACAAATGCCCCTTGGGTTTTTTAGCAAAAAGTGAAGTACATGGAGTAGATATCAGATATAATGCAACAGATCTACAGAATGATTCAGAAATTCTGAAGTAAATACAAAAATATTCAAATAAGATCTAAATATGACACATATTAGATCTGAAATCCACGGATCACCATAGTGAAGGGCAGATTCCCAACACTAGAGATCTCTCCTCCAAAAGTCTGCCAAAACACCCTGCAACTTCTCACTTGCAAATAACGCAGTACTAGAAGATAAAATGCACTGTAGGCTTTAGAACATAGGTGAACTCAAGCCAAGATCTGAAAAATGTGCTCCAATCATCCAATACACTCTTTTCAAGGGGATAGAAGGCTTTCCCACTGAAAAGAGGAACTAGAATGGCCTAGATCTGAGTATATCTAGCCTCCACTTGCTGCAGCTTACAAAGACAACCAAACCCTCAATGGGATCTATGTTGTAGTTGGAAGAAGAGCTTGGCCAAATGCTTGATATTGGACCAAAAATGCAAGACTCCTCCAAGAACTACTCAATGAAGGAGGTGGGATTCCCGATCAGGAACACACAGTGCTAAACAACACTATTCTCTGCTAAACAACCAAGAAAATAAGAAATGTCTAAATAGACAAATTATTAAGAAATAATACGTTCATGAACAACCTTCTCATGTTGCCTTCCCCTTCCCTATATAAGATGAGAACTTGCAAAACCCTAAACCACCTCAAAGGAAATGTCCTCTTCCACATGAGTGATCTCCAATTAAGACTACGTTGTGCCTTAATGATGATCATCCCTTCATGACAACATTGTATATTTGGTCAAGGATGACCCAATCAAGACAATTAGCCCCTTTTCACATCTAAGGGAGCTCATAAAAATATCCCAGATTTAGCCTTGTTCACATGTGGCATTGATTTATTCAATGTTTAGGAGTTTTTATGATCCTCCTTTACAATTTATTCTTGAAACAGAAAAACAAAACAAAATTGAATATTCCCATTAGCTTAGGACTAATTGGAAAAATTACAAAAATCATCTCTCAAGTTTGAAGTAATGGAAAAATTAACCCCTACATTGCTTGGTGACATTGATTTTTTCATTTTCACACACCCAACCAAGTGGATAGGGCTTTGGTTAGAGGTCTTGTTTCCAAAACCAACTTCTTAACAATCAATTTTGAGATAAAATTAACTTAAGAACCAACATGAAATAGTGCATCTATTTTGTTTTGTATAGATACAATTCTTTTATGAATCCATTCAATTATTTTCCTTTCATCAATATGAGATTTACATCCAAAACTTGAACTAGCATGAAATGAAACTCTACCTTGTACCCCAATGGTTGTGATCTACTTCTTTTCACCATAATTGGAACCAAGGTCTTGTTGGATTGTAGCAACCATATTCTGCTTCGCTTTTCCACCAAAATTATTAGGCTTCAGTTCTAGATGTACCTTCCAACAAATTTGCTCATCATGCCCATATTTCTTGTAATGAGTGCAATAGGGATTCCTTCCTCTTTCTATGTTGTCGCTACCTTATTTACCTTTCATTTACCTTTGAATTTTTTTTCAAAGGATTTGATGAATTCATATTTGGATAATCTTCTTTTCCATGATTTCCTCTGCTTTTAAGCTGAATGGCTTTCACAATAGCTTCATCTAGATTATTGGTATAAAAAAAAAATGAATGACGAAGATAACTTGTAAAGCGCCAATATATTTCATCACGTTTTTGCTAATTCTAAAGGAATATTCAATGCCAATTCTTGTTTCCTAAACACCTATAAGAAACTTTGAAACTTTTGATCTTTTTCATGTCTAAGGTTTTTCCATTCCAACATGTCTTTCTTCTAGTAACCCAATAGATAAAATTTCCTTTTTAATCGAGAAGAAAAATTAGACCATGAAGAAAGGAGTTTACCATTATTTTGAATACCTTTTTGAAGCTTTCTCTCCCACCATACAAGAGTTATGCCTCCCATTCAAAGAGGCGATAACTTAATCTTAGCTTCTTCCTTTTCGATCTATTTCATACAACAATACACTTGAATCTATCTAATCCAACCATTTATTTTCTATGCATTAGTTTCTCCATTAAACAGGGGAAAACCAAATTTCATGTATAACTTTAAAAGTGGCTTTGTAGAATCAATTTTCTTTTAACTATGTGAACGATGAGAATGAGAGGAATGAGGGGAAGAAAAAGAGCCTAGACTTTAAAATGATGATTCAAGAGGTTCTCCTCCACCTCCTCAATGCACTGATGTATTATATTTTTCTAGAGCTCCCTATTTATTTCCCTCTTTTTCGATTTTCCTTTCATAATATGAAAATAAATTTTCCACCTGATATGCCATGTGGTAGGAGGCCTTGTGCAAACCTCGCGCTTATTCTTTGTGTGCATTTCATTGTCTTCCATATTCTTTCTTTTTTTTTCACTTCCAATCTCAAGGTTAAAAGACATAGGTTTCCTTCACCCTCTTTGAGTTTGGCTCTACTAAGCATCCACACTCACAATTCACGTCAAGGAAGACTTCTCTAATATCAAGATGATCCGGGATATTTCCTTCAATGATTTTAAACATAATTTCTTAAATAACATGAAAATAACATAAATGAAACATCCATGAAGAATCAACAAAAAACGAATACAACATAAACAATGCACCAATATTTTTTATTGGAGTTAACCCATAATGTGTGAGCTACGTCTCCAGACCCAACTTCAAATTTGAGAGGCCTGTATATTATCATAAAAAATGAAAGGAAAGTACATAGAAAAATAAAAGGAAATACCTCGCATCTGGGGATGACCTAAAAATTCATTTCTCAAATACCAACTCTAACTTCACCAATGGATTCCTTGTGAAATGTTGAGAAAAATGAATATAAAATTGAACAAGTTTTCGCATTGTCACCTCCTCCTCAAAATTTGTGAAACAAAAAATAAATTTATGGTGTAATATTCCTTAGAATATTACCTAGAACATACTAAATATTCTCAGATTCCACCTTCGAATTTGTGTTTGCATGGTACCCCTCTAGTTTACCACTTGTCGTGCTTCCTTATGACTACTATGTTCATGGTTGTGGCTCTCCCTCCCCGCCGAATGAAAAGGTCATGTTTAAATAATATTTAGGTGGTGGGTAAAACACAATAACCCCCATTAGTGTATTTGTCGATGAATTTATCATAAGGCATTGGTTGGCGAAGGTGTTCCGGGGTACAGTATGTGTTATAAAATGATTTAAATTTAAATAGTTCATTGAACTATATACCAGATGTATGGTGTAATGCATAACCATTCCATCCAACATGTATAAAAAATGTTTATATATTAAATTGTTCCAACCATTCTGCATGTTCAGCCTTTGAATAGCTATGTTAACCAACCGAATTGCTCATATGTTACCATGGGTTGGTTTGACCTAAATGGCTGCTAGATAGGTGCCACGTGGCTCCATTTTATTGGGCCATGTGATGTTTACCCATTGGCCCATGTGTGTGCCCAGTCACTCTAGCCACGTCACCTGCTTATGGATCCACCTCTCCTCACATTACATGTTGATGGGGTTGCCATATGTAAGCCTATGAGAGTGTTGTATGGCACTTTGCAGGTCCCACCTGAACATAAATTTTTGTTTCTTCTTCCATAATTTAGAATAACATATATTCCTCATACAAACTTAGATTGAGGTGTCATTCATGTTGTTGGAATCATCTCAATGAGATCTATAACTTGGTGTTGGTTTTGCTAAGATTTAAGAACTTCAAATTTTGAGCCTTTATGGATCCTCCTGGATAAAGTATCATATCCTTCTTATGAAAATGATATATCCTCTCCATATACTATCACTTCCTACTCTCATAGGCTACTAGGTGTCCATCTTGCATCAAGACATATCCAATGGAGAAATCTAAAGCATCTTTATGTACCACAGAATATTACTCAAAATCTAGAAACTACAATAATCCATTTCCATTTCATGCCCTTCTTCAACAAGTCATTCAATGGTGTTTTTATATAGTAATACCCTCACATCATGTATTTTCTTAGGTTCCTCCCAATCATCAATAGAATTAACCTTCTCTAGGTTCATCCAGATAATCCTTGGGCAATATATTGTCCTAGAAATGGTATCTCCATCTAAGTGAGCATAAAATTTGACTTTTAAAAGAAAAAATCATCATCATTGCCTTAAATACTAATGCCAAGTGTGTCCTATATTCCTCCATGTTATCATTGTACACCACAATGTCATCAAATTACACCACCATGAATGAATTCAAAAATCGCTAAAGAACATCATTCACTAAGGTACAAAATGTAGTAGGGTAATTACACAGTCCAAAAGGCATCATGAGGAACACAAAGGTCACATACGTGGTCGCCATAGTTGTATTATACTCATCACCCTCTAAATATGCACATGATAATTATAGAGTCTTCAGCCAAGCTTTTAGAATACCTTAGCCTTAGAAAACCTCTCCAAGAAATTTGCTACAAATTGAAGTGGATATCTATTCTTGATCATCTTCTTATTCAAATCCATATAATAAAGACACATCCTCAACTCCTCAGTATCCTTATTTGTTTGAAATATAATTAGAGCACCATGAGGAGATTGTGAACGATGTATGGAGCCCGCCTCAACTAACACATGTAGTTGATGATTCAACTCCTCGAACTTTAGTCTAGAAAATTTGTAACGAGATCATGTTGTTTGTTGTTTTCCTTAATCCAACTCAATATGATGGTCAACTATATGCATAGGTGGGAGTACTTTTAGCCACTCATTTGACATATGATCCACATACACATCCAATACATCGAAAATATCAGGTGGTATAGTAATCCTAATCCCTTGTTGTATATAGTCTCCCTAAAGAGCACTAAATGCATCTCTATATTAGACCCCCATGCTTCCCTCTTCATACTCAATGATAACATCAACTACACCTTCACATTCTTCCATCTCGAGGAAGTATGCAAAGTACACACATGCTTATCTCTAACCAAAATTATTTTTTCCATCCAAGTTACCACTACAAACATGTATCCTTGAAGGAAATATTGTCCTAATATCAAATCTAAGTCATCCATCGCCATGAGAATAAAATCAAGAGATCCACTGTAATGTTTAAATGATGAAATGGCATGTATATAACCAATCCCTTTACTATTCTATATTTAAAGTTTACTTATTTTACTTCTTCCTCACTAGAAGATACTAGCACCCGAAGTTTTGTCGCTATACATTTCCTTATGAAGTTATGTGTAGCTCCTAAGTCCATAAGTGCTTTGAAAATCCTCCTATGGATCTCCAAATCTACAAAAAATAACTTATGAAACTTGATATCTTGTTTCCCTAAAACACCAATCTTCATAGGAAATTCAAAATATACAGACATACCTCTTGGCTCACATACGTCCATGATGTTGTTGCACATACTTTAACAGTATTAGCAGATATTTTCTTTGATACCACTTGTCATGTAGCTAGAGCGTTGATTTGAGATAAGTTGTGTCGATTCCTTTGGACGTGGGGTGCCCACAAGGTTCATCGTAATTTCTATGACCAAATTATGATTACTTTACTTTTGGACTAGACCTATAGCACTTATACTTCTTAATCACTTGTGAGACTTATTATGTTAACAAAATTGACAATTATTCCTCAATAGAAATATAATGCCAAAAATTACAAAAACATTCACATAAAACCATGAACATATGCTAGAAAAGAAAGTTGCAAATATATAACGTCACAATGTAACCATGAAAAAAATGTTAAACATGTATAAAGGGAAGGGAAGGCCCTTACCCCTTAAATCATTATATCACAAATATAATATGAGGGTTGAAGTATATAAGGACCTTGGCCCTTGTCCTAGTCTACAAAGTACAATAATGAACAACCCTCTCAGATTTCCAAAATTGAGCCTAAAACATAAATAGGAGACACCCCAACTAATACAAGATTCCTTGCATGACTTAGTTCCAGGAGCTCCTTATTGTAGGTGTGTGAAGTTGCATGACTTGGACACAACAAATCTTGGGCTATTTCAATAAAAATAATCCCAAATCCATGAAATGCTCCTCCAACTCATATACAAGGAAATTAAATTCACCTCTCAAGCTCAACTCCTACTCCAAGACGAGTGTAGAGTGTGTCCCATGCGAACTTCTCTACACAACTCAAACTTATCGCTCATCAATATAATATATTTTTTTGTTTTTTCCTTTCTCCAACTCATCTTCCCACTCATAAATATATACAAAACCATGGGTGAGATAAATGGACACGTCACCTGAAATGATGCATCATTTTAGTTTATATGATGCTTCACCTAGTTTGGTCAAACTTATTTCTACAACATATAATAATAGAAGCCCCCAAAATCTAAGCAATCATACTGCAACCAACTAAACATGGTTTGATTCAGGTGTTATATCCCTATAATACTAGTGTAGCCCCCATATTATTTTTTTTGTGCCCCATAGAACCCTTATATTTTTATTTTTGTGCCTGTTAAAAACCCACTATTTTCATTGATGAGCCCTTACATTATTATTCACTACAATAAAAAATGAAATGGGTGAGGGTCATGCTTGTGACGGACCTTTAAGGTCCATCACCAATGTCACATATGGTGACGGTCCTTAAAAAAGCATCACTGTAAGTGTATATAGTGATGGTTCTTTAAGGTTCCTCACCAAAGCCATTTTCAATGAAACTTTTGGTGAGGGTTGTTAAAGGCCCATCACTAATTCTCTCTTTGTCGACACTTTTAGTGACGGACATTTAATGATCCTCACCAATGCTCTTTTTGTTACTTTTGGTGACGGTCAAAAAAATTTCATCACCATTGATCATTCCAATGAGTTTTTGATGATGCTATATGCATGTTAATATATCTTTTTCAAAAGGTAACGATTTAAGGCCATTATTGTGGAGTATTTTTTATGATATTTCCAACGAGATAGTGGTTAGAATCAGTCATTTTTTTAAGAATTAATTAGTGTGTATCATTTCCCTCAAGTAATCACTAGTCGAATAGAGTTTTCCTATGATTCAACACATGATTCATATCTATTAAGTTTATTATCTATCAAAATCCCTTTAGATAAAGTTCCACTAGTGTGTGTAGGAAATATATTATTTAATACATAATCAAGCTATGAAAATTATATTAATGAGAAAGACCTAACACTCCTCAACAATCCGGGCACACCTTAAATTAATGCTTTGTCACACACTAACATTTCTTAGCACCTCACATGTCTTGGAACATTCTTGTACCTAGAACATCTTGTCATGAAACTGACGCCAAAGCACATGGTGGCATGCACTAGCACAACATGGAACTCTCTTAGCATGTGTTAGCATGCATGTAGTCCCTAGCATGCCCTGGAACACCTTGGTTGAATGCATTGACATACATTAGCACCTGGCACACAATGCCACTTGACATGTATTGTTACCTATTATTAGTGTGACTTGTATGCCCCTTTTGAAAGAGATAAAGTACTGACTTATTAACCCTCTTATGTGTTCATTTAATTACATTTTAGCTTGGTTCTTCCTTTTGTTTCCTTGACACTTCTTGACACATATTGACATACCCTCGCACCCTGCACATCCTGAGCACCTGGCATGTATTGGCATATCTTGGCGCTATTTTGCACATATGATTAGCACACCCTGTAACTCCCTATCAAACTTTGGCACTTCTTTACATGCCTTGATATTCCCTAGAATGCCTTACCAATTCTAAGCATACCTTGTCGCTCCCTCCTTAGCATGACAGCTAGCACTCATTAATAGTAGTCCCTCACACACGTTCCTCATATTCATTAACTTCCATGAATTTTGACCTAGTGCTCCCTTAATTTTTTTTCTAGTACTCCTTAACACTCCTCAACATGCATTAGCACTCTCTAGCACACCTTAGCACTCTTCAACATGCCATTCCACTTCATAGCATGCATAACACTCCCTGACACATATTGGCACTTGCAAAGCCTTGGAATTTATGGAACACGTTGATATGCCTTGGTATGATTTGGCATGGTTTAATATTAAATTTATTTGAGATCAAACTTTAGAAAGTAGATGAGAAGAAACAAAGGAAGACTTGTCACTTAGAATGCACTAAGACTTTGCACTTGGCACCTAGTGTTGGTGTGCCTAGCATGCCCCTCTTAGAAAATGTAAATTAGTGACTCATTAACCCTATTATGTGGTCATTTCCTTGTAGTTTAGCTTGTTTCTCCATTTTGTTTTCTCGACTTTCCCCAGCACACATAGACACACCCTTGCACATCTCAGCATGCCTTATCACTTGGCATATCTTATCATGTTTGACATGCCTTCGCATTATCTAGCAAATCTTAGAATTTTGTAACACGCCTTGGCACTCATGTCCTCACAGCTATCCTTTACATTTTTTCATGACTGGGAACCCAATCAAGTCCTTGGCTACTGCAGTTCATGTGAAAACATTGGCCTGCTCCAACCACAACAACCTGACCAATTGCACCGAATACAAGTATATTGTGCCTTGTTCACCTAAGAACTACCTATAACTCGTCTTATGCCACTCATATCCAAGCTCAACTTGTCCCACTTGACCATTTACCAAGACAAGGATTACATTATCTAGCCATGGCCATAAAACAACTAAGAAACATAGCTTACATGGGCAATATTTCAGATGTATTTTCAGTTCATATAAACAATAGGACATTAACTGAAAATTTACAAGAACCACAATTAGATTCACAAGGCACACAAGATATAATCTGACACAAGCTGAGTGCCCCAAAAATTATACACAACAATGTACAATATGCAATTATCTATAATAGTTTAAAACATGAGCAGTAGCCAAAGTGTGCCACATCTCATATAAAAAAAATAACTAAAGGAAAATCAATGTTTTTCCTAGCACAAAGTGATCTCCCTTTTTCTAAATTTGTTATTTCGAGCCCCTTATAACAATCGTAGGCTTGCCTCCTATAAATCCTATTCTAAACTTCTCCTAACAAACTTTGTCCTTAACACACTTGAATTTGCTAACACTCCCTGGCGCACACACTTATTTTTTCGTTTCCATGCATTTTGATGCATTTAACCCTTGATATCCCCCAAAAATCCCTAAAACTCTAGTTCAACATGCATTGGCATTGTCCAACATGTGTTAGCGTGCCTTTTCATTCCTTTGCATTCCTTGACCCTCCCTAGCTATCATACCCTCACAACTACCCTTACTTAATTTTCAACTTGGGAAGCCAACCAAGCCCTCGCTTGAATAAACCTTGTCACTCCCCCCTTGGCATGAAAGCTAGCACTCATTAACACTAGTCCGTGGAACATGCTCCTCATATTCATTAACTTCCATGAATTTTCACCTAGTGCTCCCTTAATGTTTGGCCAAAAAAGGCTTTGTGGAAAAATAACCATAGCGAAGGGGCTTTGGACCCGAGATGGGGTTTAAAATCTAAAAGAAAATTAAAAGTAAATAATAATATTTCCTAAGGTCTAAGTAGATAAAGTTCATAAGTTCTAGAGAATTATTAAGAGGCCTAGCTAGGAAAATCTATTTAAGGAGGCCTTAGTATGGAGGAAAGAATATCAAGTGATAAAGATCTCATTTGATCAAGGAGGCTAGGAGAGATGTATTCCTAAAGTAGGTCGATTTGAAGGGCTAAGTAAGTGTTTCTAAAGGGAGTTGGCCATGATCATCCACCAAGAGAATGATCATTATGTGAGGGTTCACAAGAATTTCACATACCTTAATGGGTTCAATATAGGAAGTAGGATGGTATATTTTTGGTTCTATTATGGAAGATCAAGCTTAAGAGAGGTGACTCATGAGAATTTGGGCATTTTATTTCAGTAATGTTCCCATGTGAAGGCCGCATCAAATTTTGAAATAGTAGAGAGGGTTGAGACCCTACCTTGTGGTGGTTACTAGGTTGCAAGGTCTATGGTAAATACCAATACAAATGGAGGAGGGTCTGCACTAGACTTTAGGGTGAGAATAGAAGTAGTCACAAGTGTAATATTTACTGAGGTAACCATAGTTTGAGGGTCATAGAGATCTAAAGTTTATGTCAATATTCAGTTAAAGAAATGACAAAAATATATGGTTCCATATGAGTTAGGCCGAGTCTCTTATGGATGAAAGGGTTGTTGTTTTTTCTTGGGTGGATATGGTTTGTTGTAAAGAAATTATAAAAGAAGTATAATTCCCTATTTAGGGCGGTTTCCTAGCATGTCCAATCCATAAGGTATGCCATTAAGACTGTGACAAATCTGGATAGAAGAAGAGGGGTTGTGACCCTTAGAGAGAGGTTTATCTCTACAATATATACCACAAATTTGGAAGATGATTTGCAGAAGTATGTGTAGATATAGCAAATCCAAAGGAAGGTAAAACCTGAGAAGAAGATGGAGCAGCAGAAATGTGCCATATGAGGAATGTATTGACATGAAGAGGAGTTGATTTGTTGGACTGTCCATAGAGTTTTGGATAGAGATCTGAAGTATCCTATAAACAGTTAGTCAATGGACTATTAATGGAGGATTTGTGACCCTAGTTCAATCATCTACAAATTCTTAGGATGATCAGATGAGTAGTTCAGATTTGTTCATAGATTGGACAATAAAGAAATTGGTACACAATAATAGTGATTTTGAGAGGACTCAAATCACTATTAGGTGGCATATTTGAAGATCCCTAGGTGAGGGTAGTGTTGTGGGAACTAGATCAGTAAAATAATTTATTGTGGTTGGGAAAATTGATGGCAGTCCAAGTACAATAGGAGGGTTGTTAGGATACTATCAAATAAGAGCTCTAAGTCCTGCACTTATGAAGGAAAACAAGACTAGTAGAAGGGTAGTTTTATTGGGCATAAGGATGTGCAAAATTTGAAGGACTAAAGTAGTTGTCAAGTGGGCTAGCTAACTAGCCCTAGTTCACTGTATTTTAGAGGATTGCGTCATTGAGAAGAAGGGAAACCTCCATATCCTTAGACTTGTCATTTTGAGCAGTAGTATGGAAAAAGTGGGCAGACCAAAGATTTTTCACAATGGAGTTGTGCACAACTAATCGAAAACCTTAAGTGTTGCAGATGTTAAAGGAAAAAACAGGTAGATAGAAGGAAATTTTTTTTGAGCCGAGTTCATTAATATAAAGGAGTTGATTTCATTGATAGAGGAAGATTGAGGAGTTGCATAATGGGAGGCAATAGAACCAGCCAAATGTGTTCAAGACATGTGGATTGAAATGGCTATGTGTGGCCACCATCAAATAGTGGGTCAAGTGTTGTCTTGTTGAAGGTATATTGGTTGTCAGAGGACTAAAACCAAGCCCTTTTTGTATTCCTTGTATCAACGTGATTGTAAAGGGCCATCATCCCTGGTACGATAGCTCTAGCCTATTCTATTATAGTTTTTAATTTAACGAAGAACGATTTGAAAAAAGTTAAAATTTTTAATTTGCACTAGTTGATTCCCTGATGTGTGTAGATTTCGTTGTGAAAAGATGTGTTGTGGCACTTGAGTGTGTTTGCATCAAAGATTCTATGACCAAGCCCAAATTCTCATGTGTTGTGGAAATTCCACATATGCATTTTTCACCTAAGAACTACATGTAACTCATCTTAGACAACTCATGTCCAATCTCAACTGATCCCACTTAACAACTTACCAAGACAAGGCTCATCACTTCCAACTATGGTCATAAAACACCTTAGAAACATAGTTTACATCTTGACATGCCATAGTTTACATTCCTTGGAACTATCTAGAATACCTTGTCACTCCCTCCTTAGCACACCTATAGATCAATGACACTCCCTGTCATACACTCTTATTCATTTCCATTCATTTGAAACTAGTGCTCCCTTCACTTTCCTTCTCACTCCATAACACTCCATGTCATGCATTGGCACACCTTATAACCTGG